>DWLS01004936.1:0-13291 GCA_018246255.1 Pachliopta kotzebuea | reverse complement strand
CCCCCCCCCCCCCCCCCCCCCCCCCCCCCCCCCCCCCCCCCCCCCCCCCCCCCCCCCCCCCCCCCCCCCCCCCAATGCCTACGCACTGCCCTCCTGTTTCGGGAATACCTGCATCAGATCGCTAGAAGGGAGCCGACCCCGGCCTGCGACGAGTGCGCAGCACCGGAGGACACGGCACTCCACACTCTGGTAGAGTGCCCCACGTGAGAGCCGAAGCGGCGAGTGTTCGTGGCTCTCACGGGGGGCGAGCTGTCGCTGTCGAGTGTGGTCATCGACATGCTCGACAGCGAGAACTCGTGGCAGACGGTGGCCTCCTTCTGCGAAGAGGTAATGTCGCAGAAGGAGGCCGCGGGGCGGGTCCAGGAGGTCGATGCGCACTCGGCCCCGCTCCGCCGCGGAAGAAGAGGCCGCGCGAAGCGGCTATTTGCCCGCCTCATACGGCCCCGTAGTGGGGTCTCCGGCGGAGAGTCGGGGGACTCTTCGCCGGCTTGCACGACCCCACATAAGTCTGGAGGATGGTTCTGGTGAGCCGAGCCACCCTGGCAACGTGCTGGCGGCCCGGTGTTCGTGCCTTCCGCTGGGACAAGGTAGCCCCGTAGTGCAGAGCTTGCGCTGCACGGCGATGCGGAGCGGGGACGAGAGACTGGGACAGAGAGCCCGGAAAGCTAGAGGCGGGGGCGGCGGGGCTGTCGGGAGCTGCTAACCTACCCTGCAAGGCCTTTTGGTGCACCCCAAAATGCACCCTTATCTCCGGCACGGCCTCCTTTCAGAACGCAATAAATTGCGTCCTAATAGAGTCCCTCATGGTGAACTCGGCAGCTCCCTGCCAATAGGCGGGGAGTGACGGGTGAAAAAGGAACCTCCCTGCTATCCCTAGGATTATTAATCGGCCGAAATAAAGTAATAAATTTTTGACTGGAGTACGTACCTTTTTTTTACAGCGCTCACTAACTTGGCCGGGGACACCCCGCAGAGAAGCACTGTCGTGGCACACGATTGATAAAGGAAATTAAATGGTGAAACAGGCCGAACGGTTAACTTAGACGCAGCGATATACAAAAGCCGCGGTAATGACGCGAACAGGTGGCGAGCACAGATGGTGACGCGGTCGGACGCGGACGACGCAATACGGTGCGGGAGGGGACGATTGACGGGCGCGGGCGGTTCGCAGGCTCGGTAAAAAGAACACGCGTAGTAGTTACGCGGTGTCGAACGGCGCGGCATTAGGAGCACAAGGACACGATTGCAATAAAAGCTTCGCTCCGAAAAACACAGCGGGAGAACAGCGAACGAGAGCTGGCTGGAGCTCGATCAAACGTGTTGTCACTACTGTGGCTCAGAGGCGAATCACGTCACTGGAGATTTATTATTAACAAAGCATCCATAACAAACCTTTCGAATTTGTACAATTGTTCATGTATTATAAAATTAAACTTTGATTCAAATAGCTTTACTAATTTGTACGTACATATAAAAGCAAACGCTATATTTATGGAGATGAGTAGAAGTGAGCCTGAACCGCGTCTGTACAGGAAATAGGTTGCAGATGAGTTTCGACTGGAGGCTCGCTTCTAATATTAATATTACCTGTACATGTTAAGGACTAAATACCTGGTCATTAAGATTATTCGCAATGAACTGATATAATGAAGACGACTTCGAGATATTTTGTTATATAGACAGTATGTCAATTTTGTTATATTATTTCAGTAAATGAAAAAATTTCTGAACAGTATTCCGCTATGTGTTTTTCTAATAGTCTTCTCAAAGTGAAAGTAGGTCTGTAAGGAAAGGGTGTTCGATTTTGTCGTATTTACGTAAGTAAAAATTTGACTTTTAATTAATGTTGTTGTTTATTTACGTTTTTTTTAAATAGCGTGAGTGATATACGGTTTATGTGTAATTATAACTGTTACCTAATTTAAATATATGTATACACTAAATCTAATAGAGGAATTTTAGCTGGCATTAAATCGATTTTTCTATGTCATTTTTTGTTTCCCATAATTCTAAGGTCCTTTTTGGCTTTAATTAAAAAAAGTGTTCAATCGTTGGATGTTCAATAATAACGTATTAAATGATGACTGATTTACGTGAAAAAAAAAATATATATAAGTACAAAATTTTCTGGATTTTGCACTTTTAACTATTTGTTATATCATGACTCAGGGAGGACGACATTACTTAAAAAGACGACATACTTAAATATGTTTGACGATAATTTTTAATATTATACATTACTTCTCTTATTAAAAATTGGGAACACTATTCATTATTTTCACTTGTTCCTTTAATGAATGTAATACTTTGAAATGCAATTCGGCTAGGAATAAGAGATGTCACGAATATTTCTTGATAAATGTAACCCGCTTCCGTCAAGTGACACTTGAATAATGGATTTGTTGTAATAGCTTCAGAAAAACAAAAATATAACGCGAAAGAGTTATCATATTAGATTTACTGCTGTGAATCCAACTCTGGTTAATAACTATAGTTAGCTTAAGAGATGGTGGATATAAGTGTTTACAATTAAAATATTTTTGATTTGATAGATGGTAAACCGGGTATCCCCAGTGCAAAATTAACCTCAGCGCTACATAAAAGACATCTTAGAAGGGAATAATTCCACGAAAATTCTTTATCTTTGTAAACGTTATCAAGCACGGCTAATCAAAGGTGAACGATTTCAATGATTCTATGCGTGAAAGTATGTGTTAAATATAAAGAAATAAAATTGATAGATAAATGCACATAATACAGTGTATTTCTTTTTTCTAAATTCAGATGTAAGTTACCTTATTGTTTTATATTTATAATTACTATTAGCCAATACTTGTTGTACGGAAATGAACAGCAATAATTTTTTTACATTATTTGTGGATAGGCCATCATACACTGTCTACGGAAAAATCATACTATACCACATTAGTTGCAGCGCTCTTCTCTAGCTACAGAGTACTTCACTAGCAGTAACGGTGTTGGATTAAACGAGATCTAAAAACGAGCAAGAAATCCCGATTTCTCAAAATTTACTTAAGTAACTAGTTTGCTTGGTTAGGTGCACCAATGCCGCCGCGGGTGTTATTTCTTGATATTTAGTGTTCTTACAATATTTAAGCAGTAAAAGTATAATCATATTATAATAGAAGAACACTACAACACATTAAGAAAGTTCTGTATGAGGATATGAGATACGTTACTTCAGTCATGCACAAAGGTGCAGGTGCACGTACCTACATGTTTTGCCCCAAATTTGTATGGAGCAGAGCTGCTACCGCGCTGTCGTTGCATATATTACTTGTTTTGACGCATATACACATTGCATATGCCAGCTAACGCACGTTAAACAGTTAAAAAAATAAAAAGTCAAAAAATTTTCGAATCAATCGTATTCTAGTTGTTGTTATTGGATCGAAATTTCAAATATCTGGTATCACGGAAATTGACGCAGTATTTGGATACCGGGGTAATACCTGCGCGAACCATTAATATTAAACTCCGTATAATACATACTTGTATAAATTTACCTGCATAGTTAATTGTAACAGAAAATATTAGAACTAAAAATAAACGGCTAAACTTGAAATAATACTGAAATAAAATTAGATTAAAATGCTATTGTATTTTATTTGTTTTTAAGACTTACAAAATTTATTTTATTCTGTTATTTTACCACTCTTGGTTTGGTGTAAGCTTTTGAATATATTTATTAGTAACGGTTTTAAATAATAAGGGAGTAAGTGGGATTGGATTATATTTATCTCAGTCTGGTCAAAGGAAATATTGAATTAAATTGCTAGCATATGATGTTTTTTGTTAGGAGTCATGTGCGTGGAGTGGCGCGCGCATAGGGCGACTGGCTCGCCGGCATCGCGACGGAGTGCGCGGCGTGCGGCGGGGTCCCACTTAACCAGTCGCCAAACGGTCGGCGGCGTCCTCGCGGCTCAGTCTATGTCTGATCGCGAGAGAAGACGGTGTTATTTCGTTTCGCATTCACGACAAATGCTTCATTGTTACTGTTTAAGAATTCCTTTACAACACACCATAGACTCGATCAGGACATACAAACTGTAAACAAGCATCAACTTCATTCACCTTACTTTTCGCGACCGGCTCGAAACTTTACCCGAGTGATTGTTTGTCGGAACTGTCAGTGCGCGTGTTGTGCTTTATCGATAACATAACCTGTACGAGTTACTTCAAGGGCACGGGAGAGCGCTGTGGTAGTGGTTTGGATGCGGTGTCGTAGCACATATGAGTGAGTCCTAATCGTTGATCTTGTAAAATATTAAGTGGGCGTATTCAAAAGCTTGAGAATCGATCGGTTGAGGTGCGTGCGTGGGATTGCGTTTACGTAATCTTTGTTTACCTTGGGAATATGCATTGTGTTAACAGTCCGATGTGATACTTGTTACTTTATTTTATCACTTTCGTCAACTCGCCTGTTAAAACTTACCTTTCAAGTACGGGTGAGTGAAACGCTTCGACGTTACTTTTCTTTTTGTTTGTTTTATTCATAATTTTGTTATAAATAGCATCTTATTTATTGACTACATTATGCTACTTTGGTATTTATATTAAAAGTTGGCACACAAATTTTAAATTATTTAAAAAAATCATAAAGGACGAGTATTTTTTTTAATACTCGTAATAGCGCTTAATTCAAAAAATAAATTGTTAACGAAAACATCCTAAACGAATCGTATATTTACTTTACAATTAATTAAATTTTCGACTTTTAAAGAATTTAACAATAAAGACTCGTCGGTGTGCGTTTGGTGCAAAATGCCTTTCAATCTATCCCGCATGCTTGCGCTAGTTTCCAATTAAAGTTCGACATTTTTGTTACCTCTTATGAATGCAACCATTAACGCGCATAGTCACTCACAGATTACACAATTACAGATGAAATTGCTTTGTAATAATAAACGTGGTACTCTAAGTAGATAGTCAATTAACCTTTGCTTGTTTTATGGTTAATAAAGATAACTTAAAATAATTAAACTACAATTGAAACTTTTAGTTTAAAAGTTTTTTTTTAATTATATTAAGGACATTATTACATTTAAAAAAATAATTTATTTTAATCCTCTTTATATCCAAATGCCATATGCATTTTTAAGAACAAGACTGTATAATTCGTGTTTGACGTTTATTAGCTGCGGTAATACTTTGAGTGCACGATGCTTTGTGAGAAGCAAAATATTATTATCAGTTTTTTTTGTAGAATTAAACGTATTAATATAAGAACACATAAACTTAAATGGAGAATCCAGGTAGTCCTATCCTTTCCAATCACATTTGTGGTCAGATATCAAACCTTTCTCGTATGTAGTTTTACTAGTGTGTAAGTTTAATAAAGGACGCGACGATAGTGCGTTCATAAGTAAACGATTTAAAATTTGCAAGAGATTTAACGACTTGTCAACGCAGTTCATAAATTCTGCACTTGTTGTGTTTGTTGCGTGCATTGTGATATGAAGAGGTCTGTTGTTGAGAGGCGGCCTCTGAATATTTCAGTAAAAATAGCAATGTTTTTTTCCGGTGTAATTTTGGTACAATATTTAATGTGTAGTCCGCAGCAAGATATACAGAAAAATAGGTTAGGTAGTTATTACGTATAGGTATTTTATAACATAAATAAATAATTATTGGTAATAAAATATTTACATCAAATTATTTTTTTCTGTGAAGAGACCGTTTATTTAAATACTTATTGAAAAACTATTACTTACAAATTTGTTTAAGGGAAGAGGATTTTATAGGCCCAAATGTAGTAAATTTTGAGTCTAAGATATTTAAACGGTACAACCAACTGTTTTTTCTTGGTGTACGGTACAATGGAGACCGGTTCACACGGGTTATTGTGAGAAATATACTATATTTTGATCTCCAGTCTATTTTAGTAAATCGTATCGTTAAATTAAATGTATGTAAGCATTTTTATTATTAGGGTCCTTGGACAAACACGCCAGGGGTAGGACACTCTTTCAGGCAATCCTTTCATATTTCATGAGCAACGGTCGCATGCACAATGGCGTGGCGTGGAGGTCGTCGGACGGAGCCCGTCTTGCTTTTTACACTATACCTAGAAACGTGTTTTGAAGTTTAGCATTGTAGACAGATTAATGAATTAATTACACAAAAATGACCCCCTACGCATAAACATAATACACACTGCTTAAAATAAAGCAAAAGTAGCATAAAGAACAAATTTACAAACTTCACATTGCTTAGGAATTTAAAATGAAACTGCCTCAAGACACTTCACAACCGTGGCAAGAACCAAAATAGCTCTCAGGGATATCATTAGCCTCTTGGGAAATTAGGACAAATATATACGAGACTAAACGTCTTATAAGCGAACACGTTTTACAAAAACTGAATATAAATTAAGAGCAAATGTTTTAATAAGTTTCGCAAAGAAAAGATTTTTAAATCAGTCGCAGTAGTATGGTAACAGACATTAAAAGCTGCTGTTTGTAAACATAAGCAGACGAGGCGTGAGCTGCCGCCCGTGAGCACATCGGGCTATGAGTCAGAATGATGCCATCAATTTGCAGCCACGAATACTGGGATTGCATAAACTGTGTAAATGTGCGCAGTTCCTACGGACTGGATTAAGGCTTCATGTATGTTCATATAAATTCAATGCACAAACAAAGTAGTCCGTCCGCTTTGAGAATTTTCTATTTAATCACTTTCAATGTATACGGTATTTAAAGTTATTTAAAAAAAATTATAGACAATTAATATTACCTTTGTTGTTGTGAGGTTACGAGGTCTTACAACAAGAATAGCTGATAGGAATTTGCACATAGTTTGCACTCCATCAAAAAATGTTACACTCTAAATCTTACAATTCATAACAAATATACTGTAAAAAATAGTTCAAGTTTTACTTACAAACTAGACTGATCATAATTAATAGATATTACATGCATAATATATCCGTTGCATTAGATCATAGCAAAATTATTTAATAATATTGATGTTTTTTTGATAGTATAATTTTATGATATAGTTAACGATGGACTGTAATGTAAATTAAAAAGATCCAAATAGTTTGGTATTATATACAAAAACATGAAGCTGTATTTATGTGAAATTTATAAATTAGTAAAGCAGAAAATTTCTTTGTTCTTTATCGGATGCATAGATATAAATTGTTATTATTTTCTGTAACGATGTATTTGTTTATTTTATGGAAAAGCAACGCATCTCCTTTACCAAGATTCCATTTCGTTATGGGAATCGGCTCTTGTGTTGTAAGGTTTTTTAAATTCTACAAATAATATGTAGTAAGTTACTATTATTTAAAATTGTACCTTATTAAAAGTATTAATGAAGTTTCTTTAATAGCTCTACTATTAATTAGATAAGTGTCATAATTAAAATGAAACATTTGTCGTTTATCGCGATTGTTTATATCAGCCCGTTTCATTTTAACATTGGAAATTACTACAGATAACTATCAAAATCTGTCCTCGTACGGAAAATGTTGCCTGACCTTTGTATTTCGCGAATAGATATCTATTGACAGATATTGTGATAGAAAGTTTGATAGTGTTGATTAACAAAAGTATCTGTATTAGTAAAGTGCATCATAATTTATAGTCATCTAAATTACATTAGGTTAGTGGTTCTGTACCACTTGACAATTCACAATTAATATTTATATCCTCTTTTTATTTTAGGATAATATCTCTAAAAACCTCTGACAGGGCTAGCCGTTAAAAGGACTTGATAAAAAAAAATTATAGGCATATATTAAAGACATTGTTTAAGCTAAACTTTGGATATCTCAAATTACTATATAAAGGCAAATTTTAGAAACATTTTTCAGTAATAAGCACAGTAAATAAATATGAAACTAATACTTAAAGATCCCATTGCCTAACTACAATTTTGTTTTGTTACCATAAATAAGTAGTAAAGGATAAGTGTAATGTAGTAATTGGTATTAGAAAAGTTAATTAAGCATAACTATATTGTAATGTGTCCATTCGAAATTGTTTGCCAAAAACTTATAACAGGAAAATAAAAAAAAAACAAGTTTTCTATGTTTATCAATACAAGTTAATATTGTTAAAAAAACTGCATCATCGTTGTATTCCTTTGCACCTGAATTCGATTTAATTTTTCGTTCCACAAGAGAAAGTTCAGATGTGGACAGTAAAAGTGAAAGATTAGAGAAAACCAAATAAGTTATCGCACGCACTTGTAGTAATATATCTTTTGACCCACAAACGGTCTGTAGACTATCTAGACGGCAGTTGCCTTTTAATAAACTACACATAAATAGTTTAAAATATCATGCAAGTTACAAGTGCTTGATGTTAATTTTCCAAAAAACGGTCACTTCTTACAAGTTTATGGTTTATGTGCTGTAAGGTATTTCCATGTCATGTGCGATATACATACAAAACGAAAGTAAAGCAAATTTTTTTTTCATGCCAACCTTTTATTATTTTTATAATGCCATAATATCTTCATATTATCATACAAAAATTTCATTCATTCAGTGTATTTAGATGACACCATATGGTATTTTGATGACACCACTATACGCAATAAATGTTATGAAATTTAATAGAAGAAAATAAATAAATAAACAGATTTAAGTCAAAGTAATGTTTCAGACATTTACAATCAAATTCATTTTTAAGACAGCAAAGCTCTGCCTTAGACTTTGCCTTACTAGTGGTGAGATTAAATCTCGTTATTTTTGATGTCACTGTTCTAATTTATTTATTCATAAATAAACATATGTTGCGGGAATCTAATATTCATTAATTTATTCTATTCTAATTTACACTTAATGAGATGATAACTTCTTCTGTTTCGTTTTCACTGTGCAATATAATTTTGTTTATTTGCTATTATATTCCAGTTATATATTACACGTTGGTCTTCTGTTTTTTTAATTCATGCGAATAGTTTTCTTTTAAATTTTATCTTGTTTTATTTTCATTTTCACCTAGTATAGTGTGCATATTATTGCTTAATTCCGTAAATCATATTAGACATTTAACCACTTACCCTCGTTATATTATTAAGACCGTAGTATATCTCAATATTAAAAAGGGCTACAAAAAGAAGACCTCCGACGACGAAATCTCATTATTTATGGTTCAAGGGGCTTCGCTTTCTTTTTATCCTTAACAAACGTTCTCCCCCTTTTACCTTTCAACGCATTCATCTGCCATCAAACACTAAGGACTTTCTTGTCCAGCGTAAATTATTATTTTTCACGGACCCTACCTCTGCGTATTATGCCGCTGATAATAATAGGTCCAAGTTTAATTAGTTTATACGCGATTCCGTTCACGTTCTCGTCGTTTTTCAATGTGCTGGACGGGTCGAGGTCAAATTTATCATTTTTATTAATCCGTCTTGATTTGGACAAGGACACCTTTAAATATTAAATAAAATGCAATTATATATGTTTAGGACTCATTTTGCGCTGATGTGTGAACAGTAAAGGGTTTACTTTCACTGGTTCACAATATCGCTACGAGTTGTTTTTTTTTATATAAATGTTGGTAGTAGTACTGTTATAATTCTACCTGATTCCACTTCAAGTGATTTGTTAGGTTTAGGTATGCGAGACAGATTTTTCATACAAGCTTGTTTACTTCCCACATTTATGTTACTATTTAATAAATAATTTTCTGCGCCGTTAATAATACATATGAAAACCAAGTTTCACTATCTTTGGTGTCTATCCATTAAAATATAGATAAAAACAGATCTTTTCGTTAGAGAATGAAATAAAAACCCACGATAGGTTAACGACAATAGTCGAATAAAGGATTCGAAGCTGCTAAAAATATGCTTAACTTGCTCTCTAATTGATTAGGTTATTACGGTCCGAAACCTATTACGAAGTAAATTAATATGTAACATTTAGGTAATATGTAATAGGCTCATGTTTGGAGTCATACCGGAACTAGCGAGTGCAGTCGGACGGGCGCAGCTCAAGGTCGCACACATCGCATTTAAATAGTAAATACATCGGTTTTTTTACAGTCATTTCAATAAAACAATTTTTAATCATCCTAAAAGATAATATTATAAGATTAACGTATCTTTTTACCTAAGATACGATTAAAAAAAAATCTACTTTTTACTATGTAGACATAACTACCATATATTAATTATTAGGTGACTTATAAATTATGATTAATGTTTGGATACCTATACATCCTTTGATTGATTTTGTTCGTCAATTCTTTAAAAAAAAAAATAATAGGCTATTAATCCTATGGGAGAAGGCTTTATGTAAATTACTAACGATATACATACATGCGTCAGTTTGTACATTCTACATAGTTACCGATGTTATTGAAAAAATAAACTTATACCGATACACTTTACTACAGATGTTGAACCTGGGTGATTCAATTCAGTTTCTGTTTTTTTTTTATCTACGTCGTTTCACGTTTTCAAAATGAAACACGGGTTTATTCCTGTATGGTTGGATCTAAACAAATACCGATATTTCATTTTTAATCTCAAACTTTTTAGATAGTTATACAAAGGGTATTTCGGATAAAGCATTCGAAGC
Organism: Pachliopta kotzebuea; assembly: GCA_018246255.1. Classification (NCBI taxonomy): domain Eukaryota; kingdom Metazoa; phylum Arthropoda; class Insecta; order Lepidoptera; family Papilionidae; genus Pachliopta; species Pachliopta kotzebuea. The sequence continues at coordinate 2,721 of DWLS01004936.1, read as the reverse complement.
AAATCAGTTTTCAATACATAGCAAGAATGAATGTTTTTATAATTCACTTCCAAGGAAAAAAAAAGAACCATTTCATGGTATAGATGTGAAAGTGATTATCTCATGATGATACAAACCAGATTGGACGTGATTGTTCAAGATAGAGCCAAATAAGTAAAGTAATGAGGCAGCAGAATACAACCGCTTTCTTAGTACACTTATTTGTTATTGAATGTTGATGATTGTAGTCATGGATCATTAATTTAAAAATTGCTGAACCATATCTCGTTGACTAATTAAAGAAAAATATTTTTTATTCAATTCCATTGGGGGATGCGTCTTACAGTTACAACAAACATTAAACAGTTGTCTAAACCTGTAATTATAATCCAGTTCATGAATGAAATTATTATAATTACTATTTAGAACAAACGGTTCTTTACAGATAAATTTATATAATGATGCACCACATTAAATAGTTGTGCCTTTGAAATTTTTATGTTTTATTTTTATTTTGTATGTATATCTCATATTGATGATTGGCACAATGTATTTGAAATTTTTTTTAAAAAGAAATAAATTCGTGAAGTTAATGTTTGCGAGTGATCGCGTGACTGTTGTAAATTATAGTGAGATTTCACTGCAAGTCTTATGAAAATAAAATCTCTAATTATGGATATTACGCGTGGAAGGCCGAAATATTTCTTTTTGTGTGTTATTTCTTTGTGAAAACTCTTTTTTAACATGCGATTTGGCCATAGCTTGAGACCTTTTATTTTCTCGATTCGGCAATGGATGACACTTTGGCTAGTGTTTCGAAAGTGAAAGTGTCGCGTACAGTTTTTAGTATAGTGATGAGAACGTCGTCGTCGTAGATCAGGTGACAAGTGTAGCCTGCTCGTACTATATATATAAATATAATATATAACATTCTGACCGCTTTGACAAAAGCAAATAAGTAGTTGTACTTAAAGTTAGGTGAATGTTTTCGTCTATTTTTTTCTAAATAAAAATAGTTGCAATTAACAAAAGAGAAGTGCTAAAAATTTGCTGTACTAAATTACACACTTAATCGATACCGATATGTGTGTGAAAAGCGATACTGTATTCATGTTTGATTACTTTTAATAGTTATCTAGTACATTTCTAAGTAATTATGTAATAATATAAATAATATTCCTTTTCATTACAAATATCTTTGGAAAAATCCGTGGTTACCCGTTCGAATCCGATCGGTACAACATTCAGAGCGCGTTGTGTGTATTAACTATCGATCTAGTGAACGGCGAATCAGCTCTGTTCCACATTTCACGCTCTTGGATATCGCGAAGATAGCAAATTGTCTGCTCAAGATACAGAAACTATTAAACTGATAGATATATAAATCATGTATTTATTGAATTATTAATAATACATTAATGCTTATCATCATAAAAATGTTATAATGATGTTATGCCTTTTCATCGCTGACAACAAACTATGTTCAATCAAAATTTATCAAGCATAGCATCCGGCTCTGTAATTCGTTTAAACGTGATAAATATACTTCGCTATAAGTAATTGTACTTACATATAATAAGTAAAAAGTTTTACATACTCCCATGGCCCATTTATATTCTAACAAGGCATTTCGCGTCTAAATCTTTTTTACAGCGTTGCTTGCTTTATCATGCATGGGTTTTCATCTATTATCGATATATGAAAAGCACCGCTCTGTTTCGGTTGCGGATTCTTTATTTGCCTTTTGTGAAGCGGTGTAGTATTCTTGATATCGTCTATGATGCTCTTGTAAGATGACAGAAAAAAAAATTAAGTATTAAGTTGAGAAGCCTATTGGTACCAGTTCCAAGTTGTTATGAGCAAGGTTATCATATACTTACCATCAGGTGAATGCCCTACCGCCTCGTCGCTTCAATAAATAAAAAAAGAACGTGGTTTCATGCGATTGTTAAGTTGATTTTCCATGATAATAATAATACAGTTTTTATCGTGAAAGTAAATCAATATGGCGTTAACAAGGATCGCGGCGGTGAAGTAAAACAACGCCAGATGTCCGCTGAGTCACGGCAGTAGGTGTTACAGCCATTGCCGCGGCCGTACCTCCAACAATACACGCTCTCTCTATTGTTAATAAGCATATGTTGATAGCATTGCCTAAGCTGTCGTGTAATAGCGTTAAATTATTCAACGCAATCGTCACACGCACGTGTTATATGATATATGGCTACCGGTTTACATTATATCATCATTTGTCCTAGGCGTAATTTGGATATTAGACTAGTCAATTTTTGCTATAAATAAAGACACGTTTTTAAAAAGAAAACATGTATACTTTCTTAAAAGCTATTGTACCAAGGTGAATTGATAATAAAGACTATATAAAATTTAAAATGACTTAGTAGTATTCGTTTTTTAAATTTCAAAAGGCCTTTAAACATTTATCGCATTTCAGCACACATATTGTGCTTTAACAATTTTTCATAGAATAAATTTATACAAAAGCTATAGTTTCCTTATGTTAAACCTAATAGGATTTTAATTGTATTTAATAATATCATGAAAACTGTCGATTGTATGAAAAAATATTGGACAGAAGTTTTCACTGCGTGGTGTATCACGATATTGAATTTTACCAATAATTTATACGTAAAGAAATTGGGAAACAAATACAATACAAATACAAATATACTTTATTGTGCACTATCACAGAGTTACAAAAAAAGAAAGTACATAAGGATTTTC
>DWLS01004935.1:0-13293 GCA_018246255.1 Pachliopta kotzebuea | reverse complement strand
ATATATATATATATATATATATATTTAACCTTGCGAAACAGTGAATAACAAAATGACTATAAAAAATAAAAAGACTAACCAATCGAAAACGTCCGAAGTGACTTCAACGAGTAGTGCATCGACCAGTGTCCAGAAGACCAGCTCATCTACAGTGCAGAAGAGCAGTAACACATTGCAAAAAGTCAGCTCATCGGGAAAAAAGGTTCGCTACATAGAGGTAAAGGTCGAAGAGGATGATCCGCTCATGATTACTGATGTGAGTGATCATGCTTCTATAACAGGATCTACAATATCAGAGCATTATAACAGTCATCCGCATTATATTATAACGGAAGCACCATCAGTGACAGATTTGTCGCAGATAAGATCGCATGAACACAACGTAAGTGATATGGCTCAGTCCACTACCGGAGAATTCGTTTCTAATTCTGTCATCCAGGAAAGTTCTTCAAAACAACGTCAGAGCTCTAAAAGTGAAATTACACAGTCCACATCGACTTCAGTGCAACATTCTGATTCAACTCACAGTCAAACATTTGACAGAACAGTAGACTCTGCAGTTGAAAACCAAACACTTAATACTGCTTTTATAGATAGCTCTTCGTATAATACTACAAGGAAGAATACATACGAGAGATCTCAGGGTGCAAATGCTACCAATTCTTTACTACAATCGGAACGCGAAAATGCAACAAATACAAAAACCACACAGCAATCTTTCATATCACGTCGAGACATGAAAGATAATTTCTCGAAAATAACTGATAAAAAATTTATAAATCAAAGAGAAAAAGACCATCAACTACAAAATCCTGGAGTTTTGAAGAGAAACCAGACAGTTAAATCAGACTCTTCCAATTATTTCGGATCTGAAGGTATCCTTGATCAAAATGTTACACAATACAGCACAACAAATCAAACAAGTGAAAACAAAAGTAGTAATATAACTAAATCCACATCTTCGTCATATGTAGTTGAAATAATTGATGGAAAAGAACGCATTGTTGATAGTGCAAAAAGGGAGTGGGGTGATGCCCAAGAGCATTCATCGAAAGAAGCTTATGCAACCGTTAGTGGAACCAACATTGAACCAAAATCAGTCTACAGTCAACAAAATTACGATATGAAATCTAAATACGATACTGGAAGGGATGGTGAACAACCTATAAGGGAGATGGCTATAAGAGAGGACTCAAAATTTGTGAAAGATGGAAAACAAATTACTTCACACGAGAGTATAATTTCTCAAAAAGACAACCTACATCTTCTTCAATCAACTGGAGACACAATATCTACAGTAGACAATACAAAACATATTATGTCATCTGATGTTACTAATGAAATTCAAACTAATTTAAACGTTATCGAGAGTACTGTAGAAAAAAATGAATCCACAAATTTACAGAAACGAAATCAAAATATAAGAACAGACTCGTCCAATTTCTATGGCTATGATTCAACAATTCAAAATGAACTTCAGAAAGTAGGAGATATTCTTGATGTGCGTGGTACTGATAACATAAATTTTTCTACAAAAATCTTAAAAAGTAACACCAGCAGTGCGCAGCAAGCATCAACATCCTCTTATGTTTTTGAAGTAATTGACGGAAAGCAAAGAATAGTGGATAGCTCCCATAGAGAATGGGGAGACAGTAAAGAACATTCAAGTCATGAAAAGAGTCATTATATCTCTGGCCCCGGTATAAAACCTGAACATGAATACACGCGACATGTATTAGATAAAGAGTCATTTTATGATACCGGCAAAGACGGTATCCCTAAAAGTGCTAACCAAGTTACGGAGGAGTCTGCGCTTTATAAAAATGGCGAAGAAATTGCGTCTACGAGAAATATTTATTCCGGTGATTTTACAAAAAAGCCCGCTATTACAGAGCATTCGACCGATAGTCATGATGATTATGTACGAACCGTACAAGACACAACAGATAAGTCAGTGCATTTAGATACTCAAGAAACTACTGTTATAGATAAAAAGAGAACTGACATCCGTGACATTAAAAATAAAAGTCAAACATCAGAATTTATTTCAACAGAACAACAAAACTTAGTTAAAGAATCTACATCTAAAACAGCGTCTGAAACAAAAGATACATTGACTACTTATGAGAGAAGTACAGGAACATGGAACGGAAAATTTGTTTATGAGAAAGATGACGACAGACCTAAACGACCAAAAGATGTGTCGCCATTTGGCAAAACTGAACAACCACGACACCACTTGAAACGACAAGATACAGAAGACAATATAATACTCACGTCGAAGGACATAAAAGATTTTACATCGATAAGTGACCTGAGAAGAATTATTGAGACATCGTCCTCGAACAAAGACGTTACTGTGAGTAATAAAAATATTGTCATTAGAAGAAACGTTGACGACCGAGTGTTAAAAGATATTATAGAAACTGTGAAAAAATATCCTTTTAAAAGAATCGATAAAGTAACTTTTGGCACCAAGTTTAACGAAGATGTTAAAGATCTTTATGAAGGCGTTGACACAGAACAGATTACTGTCCTAAAAACAAGTGATGCTGATATTATTAAGAAATCGTTTGAAGTAGATAAAACTAGAAGCCAAGTTGAAGTTACACGCTATATCAATGAAAATGGTGTTACTAAAAAAATAACTACATACGAAGACGCAAAAGAAGATGAAAAAGTGAAAACCGACGTTTTTGTCGACAAAAGTGCGTTAGACATCAAAAACTTGGTAAGGATATTGAAGCTCATTGGTATTCTTAGTATTATATTTAACACTTTCATCAAAGTCATTAAAATTTATTTATTATTTTTTAGAAGGATGTCCACGTTACCCGAGATGTATATGAATACGACGTCGTAGATCATGCTATCACTGATACCACAAGAAAGGATACCGTCGTCAGCACTGTTTACGATGAAACAATCATCGATGATAAGAAAACAGTGCGTGATGATAGGACCGTTATAGAAGACACCGTCTACATAGACGAAACAAGACCAAAACATGCTGGTCCTAGGAAACCAGAGAAAACGGTTATTAAAGAGCAGTGTATTTGCGAAATCTGTACTTGTGGGTGAGTATTGCGAGATTCTGTATTATTATTTAAAATTTTGCATTACAAAATATCCATTTATTCTGAAGTAGGTGATGCATTTTATAGGCGATTTGCTACAGAATAACTTGTCTTTTTACATTTTTTTACTTTTTTATTTTGAAAAGTTATAATGAATAGTTGGATAAAAATAAGTAAAAATGTCGCTACACAAAATTATTAAAATTTATCAATGCGGATAACTAGCTACGTAATTTTTAAAAAGATAAGATTTTAGAGGAGCGGTTTTTAAAGACTGATACAATGAAAAACACATTTTATACGTATTTGATAAAACAATGTATTACATAACCATAACACAACATATTTTCGTGTTTGTGAAAAACATGCAGTAAATGTGCATAATATTTTGGTAAGATATATTCATGTGTAGAGGTGCAGGGCAGGTAACATTAAAATTGCAAGTGTATGAACGTTTCATTTAATTTTCTTTAGGATAAACAAGGAAATGCTAATAAAGATTAGGTTTGTGATTAGGATTAATTCGCGCAACGCATTAACTGATGATGATGAAGAAGTCGCTTAGAACATAAGAATTATTGTGCCTAATTCGTTAATAATCTCTCCGTCTAAGCGTCCGTGTAGTGTAGGCACACAGACGATTTTCAACTTAAAATATGAACGGTCTTGATTACGTAATATTTCGCAAGTGCGTCGGCGTCTGCACATATAACTGATGTCTCACAATTTTGTTTCATTGTTCGAAAACAAATACAAAAAAAAATACAATATAAACAAATTATTTAATAACAAACCTTAAGAATAAGATATATGACTAGCGGTAGAGTTTTTCGTACTGGTTAGCTACGACACTCGTATATTAAATCCGTCGTCTTTTTAGCATCTTTGTGAAAATCAACAGATAAAGCTAGAGAACTTTAGACGTCTACGCTTCTTCTAACATTTGTTGTCAATTAACGCCATGTGAAATTGAATTCAATAGTTAGTCCATTGTAGATAAAAAATAAGCTTTGGCACATAACAAGTTCATGGTCAATATGGAATGAGTATAGAGTGTAATCTGAATTCTAAGACAGTATTTATTAAAAATAAATTTTAATGGAGGTGTAAACTATAAATTACATAAATAAATTAAAAGTTTAAAAATTATTTCTTACATTAGAATTACTATTGTTTCTCAATATGTTTCATACAATTACATACCGTGTTCATAGGTCATTTGGCTCAGTGCCTTGCATGGTTAATTTAATGTTTCATTTCGATTGTTTGACCTTCAGATGATTTAAAAACATTAAAATAAATGAAACGAGTCAGTACTTTCGTAAAATTTAAATATAATTGCTTCAATTCTACATAATCGCTAATCGTACCAACCTCAGAAGTAGTAGGCGATTGCCTTATGTTAAATGTGAGTCATGTGGAGCCAGCAGTGGTTTTGACTCCTTATACGCAGATGCGTAGGAGTTTATCAAACTGAAAGTGCTATTAGCATCGCCCTCAATACCGAACTCGTTTAGATAGTCGGACAATTTGAAATACTCTTCGTATAAAGACAGGGCACTCCATTGAGTTGTCTATTGCTGAAACAATAAGGTCACAAATATGCATTTGTTCAATTGTACATACATTTTAACGAAAGAAGCGTGTTGACGATAAAATTTAACATCGTGACATCATCAATACGGGTTAAAGAAAATAAATATTTGTGACCAATAAAGACGGACAAAGTTTGTTTATTATCTACAGCAAGTGCATAGACTGGTTGCATGTACTCACTTATCTTTACATACATGTGGCACGGTGTTCCAGATTGTCATAACACGGCTATTTAAATTTTTATCATAAATAGATTATGAACAATTTAATATTTAAAAACCAATACATTTTCTTTCAGACTGTTTTCAATGAACGAATAATTCACGTTTATTGTTCTCTTTACATTACCTATATGTCCTTTAGTAAGGTCGAACCGATAGACTGATGCATAGGAATGTCTACGTATATGCACAGTCGTTATTAATCTACTTATTATTGAGAAACGTAATTCCCGAATAAAATTTTGTTAAGGCTTTTAAAATCCTAATTTTTCTTGACCAAATTAAAAAAAGTGTTAGTTTAGGTACTATTTTTCTCATACATACATTTATTCCTTATACCACAAAAGTGACGGAAAAGATGATAACATTTTTTGTTACGAAATTCTGTTTAAGTATAACGAAAAATTACAAAAGTTTTGTTGATATGCAGTTATGTAGGTAAAATGTGTGCTTTTCACATTTTGTTTTTTATCTGCAGTTTTTACAGGTTTATTATCGTAATTTATTCTTGTGAAGGAACTTTAAGCAGCCAATCTCAAACCGTACCTAACCGCGCCTGGTACATATGCTATTAACCGTAGTGTAAAATAACTATTTTCTAAGTTGTTATATATATATGACAATTACAAATGTGTAAATCTGTAATGTCAATCGAAAAAGCTTACTTGTTTTGTTATTAAATTTTAATTATTACAATAACTGTGAACAATACAGACTAGAACTTACCAGTTTTTTAATGGCTTCTGGCTTTCGCCATTTCTATTAATTTTCAAATTCCGAGAAGTCTTTAAAAAACTTAATTTAAATAAGCACTTTTTGCGGTGTTAGAAACAGATGACTATAGACGATTAGGCGATATTTAACAAATATTATTGAGACGGCGAATTCAATAAAGCCTATTTTTGTAATTGATTAGTCATCCTTAACATACATGTATATTGCTTTTATAGCATCCTTGTTTTCGGCTGTCTGTGGCAATTTAAAACGTTTTCTCCTATGAAAAAACTTTATTTTACTGTGCTACAAATCACACAACACTACAAGCTATATTACTATTTATATATACATATAATATAAATAAATACATGTATCTATATATATTTAATAAGTTATTTAGAGGTCTCTTCTATGCAGTTTTCACTAACTATATGCATAATATGCTCGTTGGACAAGTTTCTCTTCGACTACAACTATTACTTTAGTATAATATTGATAATATGTTCGCGAAAGAGAATAAATTTATTAAATCTTAGTATTTATAACTACAAGCAACAACCTTCGACATGATAATTTATGCAAAACAGTTCTAATGAAGAAAGTAATGACACTGAAATTTCACTGTAAATATTATCATCACTTATTAAAGTAAGAAAGATTATATACAAGCACGGAAAATTTAAATGTAAACTTATATAAGAATAGTAATTTAATTAAATGTAATTTTTGTAACTGTTTTGTAGCATTAAAGCAGATTTTTTAAAAAAAAAACATTCACTGTTAGTACGAACAGGAATAGGAACTTGTTCCTTTTTCAGAACTGTTTTGGAATTAAGAGACATAGCTGTACAGATACAAAACCTAATATTATTACACCAAAAAGATTTTCCTAAAATTTAAACAAGGTGTCGTCATAAAGATTATAAATTAAAAGTATACTGTTGTCAAAATTCAATGTTTTAAAACTTTGCACTGTTTATGAAATGCGTCAAAATGAGAGGAATGAAAATGTGTCCAATACTGTACCCATCTTTTTTCCAAAATTTCTTATACAAATGCTTTTTAATTTAAAACTAAGTTATTTTTAATGGACTTCCATTAACACTATGAATAACAGTTATATTTAGATTATATTTATTTCCATTCCGTCATTCCTGTTTTAATCGATGAACTCATTTGCCTCGTCATTGGACGTTAATTCTTTCCTTTTCTGTGATTACAAAAGTGCGGTATACTTCGTTATTTATTTACGTTTGGATGTAAACAATGTAATTTATAAATTATTCAATGACTTATGAGGCAGTTTAAGTGACTATAACAATAGTTTTTGTAGATCTTGGCAATATATGACATTTAGTATAAAAATTAAAACAATGATTGAAATAAACATATTTGAAAAGTACCACTAAATACCAGCTATTAGGTTTAAACTCGGTGAACTTACTTTTTTAATTACAATATTCATGGACGAGCCACCTTTTAAATAAAAACAATAGTTGGGTCGCATGTCCGTTTGTCACTTCAGTTTTAGACAAAAAACTATAGATCAAAATTACTTCAGCTCATTATGAGCTACAAGGCCGTACAGTGATACACAAATTCACTAATACAAAGATGCGTTCTTTATTGATATGTGTTTATATAACATCCAATGGAATAGAGAAAAGATTTTTAAATTGGTTTACTACCACATCCATCTAATATCACACCTGCCGAGGAACTTTTATACCTTGCGCAAGGGGTCCCATTTATTTCAGAAATAACAGCCAATCGAGGGCACTTCAAGATGCTACCATTTTCATAATTCAATTCTATGTAATTGCTCTGTGCTGACTGTCAACATATGAGAGTCTGGGCATTAATAATAAACACTCTTCACCATGTTTGGCTTCTTTGGCATCAAACGTTGTGAAATTAGGATGAAATGTAAGCCCAAGATCGTTAAAAACAGAGAATTATTTTATTACGATCTATGTCAAAATGTACAGTTTATTATATTTTTTGGGACGAGGCGACGAGACGAGCTAGGCGTTCCATCCAATAGGATACGTTCGTCCATAACAATGTGGTGCTGGTTAAGATGGTGTACACAGCACCGCATTACGCTCGTAGCCTTGAGATGTAAGGTGTATAAGGTGTTAAACCTTGTTACCTCAGCAATTTTCCTAGCTTACAGCACCTTTAAAACCGGAATTACAGTTATGTTTGTATATTACTATATGGCGGTAACGGAGACCTATCACCAGTATAGTAGTAGTATTATATTGATAAATTATTTGTAAAATAACTTTTGATTGGTTGTTCGAAGCTCAATTTAAATGCATGAACTCATTAATTATTAAATTATCTATGCGAGCACTCGCTATGTTCGGCAAAACGATATAAGTCAATTTCATTACTTCGATATGTTTTGCGACATTCCGATAAACGTTGACGGTAACCTTTGCGATTATTCTGTTTATATGACTTTGCTAAGCTAATTATATTAATAAATATGTACGTAAACACCTCAGAAATAATTGCCTCAATTGTCATATTGTTATCTAAATAAAATATCACGCATATATATCATGTTTTGTTGAATGTATGCCGGAGAAATGGCAAATAAAATAATACTCTCCATATTCTATACTTAGACAAATTATTTTGTAGTTGTAATTTTTATTTATTTCCGCTTTTGCGCATTTTATTTTACTTTTACACCTTCCATAAACAAGGTCAAACATTATCAGGCAACCCTTGGCGATCTAGAGATAGCAATAGCAGGTGCAATACATTATTTTTAAAATTAGTTATAATAAAAACTCGCCGTTTCTGAATAACACAACCGCTTTCTCTACTTTTCTGTACTAAATGATGACTAAAAGAGGCTTTCTCCAAAAAAGGAGCAATATATAATACATATAATATCTCGCTACCAAGAAAGGGAGGATTTTACTCATCACTGAGCATGAAAAGGCCAAAATGATAAAGATGATTAAAAAATAATAATAAGAAAAAGACATTAAGTTTTATAAATAACATTTTCTGAAATACTTAACTGTGGACTGCAATAGGCTGATATGATGATGATGATGATGATGAAATACTTAAATATGGTGTTACATCCGTGCCATGGTTTGTTGGACTAATCCAAAAACACAAGGATAAAGTGGAATAATATTTTGGGAGTTGTAGAGTACCATCACGGAGGAAGTATATACGAGATATCTCGACTAGTAATACACATAAAATACCAGCACAAAAAGCCTTCTCAAATGGTGTAAAACATATCTTAGGACAGAATATTCGAATACAGTTGTGTGGAAAAAAAACGGTAGGATCTAACAATAAATTTATGAAATGTTACATTTTGTTCACGATATTCATTTCTCCTCAATCGTTATAAACTTGACAGACTGTTCGTGGTCCTAACATATAAAATTTTTTAAATACATTCTTATTATTAATTTTTCTTAAAGGAAAAGTATTGGGTAATTTATTATTGCAAGTTGCTAAAGTTTTATATATGTTAAAAATTATTTTACGGTAAAAAATGCTAAAATATTATTGTGAGGACATTTGCGCAGTTACTTTACTATTCTAATAATGTGATGAAACTGTTAATACTTTATGTGTAGTATGTAGGTGTAGCTTGTGTTGTAGTTTTATGACCACGGAGGTGCTGGGTGGGTACTCGACTGTAACATTAGGTTTATGTGTTCGCCCAACGTGACGGTGCGTTGTTATGGATTGTGACACACTATTGCTGTTGCAGAAAAGGCTTTGTATGGTCACGACCTGTAATCGTTTCAAAGTTGATTCATAGCGACAAATTCAAAGTGATCAGCTCATAATTTAATAGAATTCTAAAATATCAATAAGGATAAACATTTCTATGTGCTTTTTTGTTTTTTCATTGTTCATCAGCCGATAGACGTTTTCTGCTGGACATAGGCCTCCTCGACAATGGACCGTCGTGGGCAATTTGGGTCGTCTCCCACCACACTGGGCCAATGCGGTTTGATGAGGAGGTTTTTTTTATTACAATAACGAATTTGAAATTTCATATATACTACCCAAAAAGTAATTTATATTCTTGTCAAACGTTCGCACTTTTTAGGTGCATTGCTGAACGTGTTATTTACTTTCAAATATTTTATGGCTCTACATGCGGTTTTCAGTATGAACGTGTAAAGAAAAAATCTATTACGACATTGCATGAATACTAAGTTTTCTTATGTTATCGAATTTTACTGTTAAATTGTTAGTAAACTCTCGTAAGCCATTGTTAACAAGCCTAGCTGTATACGTGACTAGGTTCAAGCTCGAACTCTTGGCAAACCTGGGTGTATCAATCATTCGAGACACGTAGAATGAATCTACGATTGTACATGTATGATAGCCATATGCACTGAAACGGGGACCTTCTATGGGAATCATGACAATTGAAACAGATTCACTTGTACTCGATTAATAATTGGGATAACCTTAACAACCTGGGAACTATTCGTGAATTAAACAAATTGAATATTTATTCAACGAATTGTAAGAAATTTACTACTTTGACTTTGATCTTGATTTTCGCACAGAAACTATTACAATTTCGTATCATTCTTGCTCGTTTATTGTTATCTGTTTGAAGGCTGCGGGGTTACACGGGTTTTTTTTACATTTGTACATCACGAGCGGCCGCTTTACTGAGAAATTTGTAGCAGAGTTTGTACATACTCGTATATGTATTGTATGCAAATAATGAGTGGGAGCTTTCTGTAACATGTAGCCAACTTTATTATTTTATATATTTGAATAAAAAAGCAGTAATGTACTATAATTTAACTTAGTTTAAAACATTAGAGCTATTTTATGACAAACATTGGTGTTATCACATCGCTAACGTTAATAACTGTAGACATTTTCCTGTGTAACAAACCTCTTTGTATGTTCGCAGTCGGGTACAGTGCCATTGATGTACTGATATATCTGAATGCTCTTGTGGTTCTAATAAGAGCAATAAGTAAAATGTCCAGTGCTCCATCACGCGCCCACTCGTGCCCGGTTCCTCAATTGAAAAATCTACGTCTTCAATTTGACCTTAACGCCTGTCTGTAGAACTTGTTTACCGTGCTGAATCACTAAATAGTTTTCGTCTAAATTGTAATATACTTAAATAATATATTTTAATAATTAATTTAATCCATAAACTTAAATCTGTTTGCTAATTTATTTGACTTAAATTTTATGAGTTAATTATTGTACGTTATTTGTTAGGCACTTCTAAACGGAAAAGGTACGTTGTAGTCTGTAAATATTTGACTTGGCTGTAATTAATGTACACGCAGAAATGAATCAATGAATGTATAGTTCATGCATTACGTGAGCTATGTAAAAGTCGAATGTTGTAAATAAAGTCTGCTGAGCAATTAGAAAGAGGCGAGGCGAGGCGAAGTGGTGCAGGCTGCGACCTCAGGCGGCTCTATTCGCGGCGGTGATCTCATCGAACCCACGTCTCCGTCCTCGCTTAAACTCGTTTCTTACTTGTTTACTTGCGTTAATATAACACGAATCTTTCGTGCACAGGACGCGTACAGTCGAACAAGCTTTACGTCATCATTTTTTGGAAATTTAAATATGATCTCTTTTATACAAATTTACAACATATAAATGTATAGGATAAATATTTATGCGTAAACTTTTACGTATTCGAGATATTTCATAACTGGCAATTCGTATTAAAAATAGAAATTTGTTATATGTTCTCGTTGTGAAGACGGATATTATAAATTTTATCTGTCATTTGTTTTTGTCTATCTTTTCACGCTACAAGTTCATAAAGTCTTATCGGACACGAAGAAAGCCTTGAAAACAATTATTTACGGCGAACACCAACAGAGGAATTTACTTTTTCGTTCTATTTTATGTTAGTATCTTGGTACAGGCTGTTACTAGATTAGTATGTTTTACGAATATAGATCTCATCATTATTTAACATCGGATGGCATAACCTTTATTTAATATAAAAAAAACAAACTGTTATCAGGAAGTAGTTAAATGTTTAAAAATTACTGCAAAAATTCTGCCGTAACGTTTCGTGGTTAAACGATTATGGCGCAGCAAAAGAACGACCCAAATGCTGAATTAAGACTGGAAAGTTGTTGCCGCGGACAACACCAAAAACGGCCTGCCGTCGACGGCTGCAACTCCTTAAAAGTATTTAGGTGTTCTTGAGAAGCCATTTCTTTACATAATATATAAGGAAAACAATTTAACTTGTATTCGTTGATATGTATTTAAACAACCTTTATTGAAGATATAATTATAAAACAAATATATTAAATCATTAAAAACTAAATATATTCAAATGTATTTATTTTCTGGTCCACAAAATAAGAATATTTATAAAAGATTTAATATTAACTATACTTTTATGACGTGACAATAAATGGTCTTTACTGTGTGAGAAGGCCTCACGTCTTAGCAGTGGAAACATAACCTGGCTTTTTATTTATGAATACTATTCAAATATCCCCGTTTTGTTAAATAACTACTCGAAAATTACGCTGTTATACTGAGATATCCTTTATAAAGTTAGTACTATTATTACTTGTTATTTATATACTTAGTTGTGGAATTGCTTAACCGCAAGCAGGTCGTTCCATGACTTGCTTGTAATTACACACTGAGCTACGTAGGAGTTTATTTTTGGAATTAACGATGGATTTACATAGACACGATAATTCCTTCCATATACTATTTGTCAAAAATTAAATGAACAATTTATCAATTATTAATTTATTGTTTTAGTTTAAATAATTCCTTGTTAAGTTTTCATTTATGATTAAAGTTAATTAGAGTAAAAATGGTCCGGATTTATGTAATAATAGACAAGTGTAGGTGTATGAACAGTTAACCAGTCACCAACAGCAATGCTTTAGAAGGTCGTCGACCATATGGCCAGCCTGAGAGTGACATGAACTATCGTGCTATAAATTGTTAGGTAATTTGTGATATTTAATAACGTTGACGTATTTATTATTACGAATTCGTTACTTTTCTCCGTTTTATTTTATTTTCCTGAATAAAAATGGTAGAAAATATGTATAAAATAAACAAAAAGTGGTAATTTTGTCATAGTATATCATAAAGCTTTTTTTTATAGTGTAACATCAACTCATTGACAGTTACAAGCTCTTTTCTAAGTCTAAAACAAATATAAAAAAAACTTCGCCCATAAATATAACTAGATTTTTTAAAAAATATTTAATAGATTTAAAAATTTTGTATTTAATTCGTATATTAATTAGGTAACAAAGATTTTTGTCATGAAAGCCTTTATAACGTTACTACATTGGTATATTCCGTTTATGTTTGAATATTTTATTTTTTATTAATACACGTGGTGTCAAGGTGGACTTAATGCCTTTGGCATTATCTATCAGATATCAGAGATGTCATGAGGTAGGTGCAATAAGAGATAAAATGAAAGCGGTATGATAATGAAATGTATATGTATAAACATATTGAATAAACAAAAATCATCACAATACATACATTTATGTATACCTGTTTTTTAGATCAGAAAGGCAGAATCGGATTACCTTTTTTTTTTTTTTTTTTTTTTTTTTTTTTTTTTGCTGTTTTTTTCCTCGGACTATTGTGGGAGACGTTGTTTGGTTATAAAAAAGTTTTTTTTTTTTATAATT
>DWLS01004934.1:0-13293 GCA_018246255.1 Pachliopta kotzebuea | reverse complement strand
GTAATGTCTTCCGTTATATGACATTACTATAAAATAATTAATTTATCATTATGAATTATTATAATTCGTTACACTACCAAAACAAAGACCTACTACCAGTAAAAATAACGATACAGTCACGTCACTTATACAAATTTTTTAATTTATACTTCTTCTTTTCTTTCGAGCACTTCATTACTGAAGGTCTTGTCAGTGATGCATAAACCAGTCGCCTCCACACGGCCCTATGCTGGGGAATTTTTGTGGCAATTCTTAAGGTAATGCCTAATATGTCTTGTATCTGATCGATCCAGCGGGTTGGAATTCGACCCCGATCTTTTGCTGTCGATATTTCATACTACAATCAGTCTCCAATTCCTTTAATTATTCATTATTTTTGTTATTAGTAACTTATACTTAGCGTAAATATTCTGGAAGTAGTATCTCTGCTCTTAATTTCTATACACGTACTTTTATCTTGATTTGTATGTCCATAAGTTACCAATGTCATAAATGTATAGTTCTTCAATAAAAAAAATATGACTGTGTTTGTAGTTCACATGGTTGTACCGTTGCTGAGGGCAATAAGCACTAAAGTGTAATCTATGTATGAATAATTTATTGATTTTACGTCGGATTCGAGTCGATCATGGCGCGTCCTTCGTGATATCGATTGACGTCAAAAGATAAAAGCACTCTGTTAAGGCGTAACGCATCGCCGTATTTACACAACATTAACCGCATTAATAACTTCAATATATTACAAAGAGATTCATTACAGTCGAAAAGGTACTATTTTTAAAACATATATACAATAGATTATTACTTGATTATCGGCACACTGAAGGTAAACGACGACGTAATTTTTAACGGTTAAGCATACATTACATACATTGAGCATACGATTCAATAAGAAGCTTCGTTCGTCTCTTAAATATTACCATATGAATGTCATCTAGAACATATTAGTTGTTAATAGGTTAATGTGTTTTAACACCGCAAACCACGTCACCACTAAAGAGAGGACCGTAGAATAGACAATGATCACAGTCACATCTAAATTCTCCAGAGACCTCCGGCATGATGATATTTTTTCAAATTATTATTTGTGCAAAACGAAATGTATATTAAGATCAAAATGACATAATTCTCATAAAGTAGATAAGAGCTGACAAATGCTAACATATTTAGCTGTAGCGAAGAATACCCTGGAGTCCTAAAAAATAAATAATGAATACAGGACTGGTACTATAAATAGAATACCAGAATAAAAGTAAAAAGGTTTTCTGCTGTGGCCTGTTTCAAACCTCCAAATTTTACAATTTTTTTTGTTAAAAAAGCTTTCCTACTAAGCATCTAGTTTCTTCATTATTAGAATCGAAAAATGTTGAGGACAGATTGGTAACAAGGTTCAGAGTAAGATAAATATTTTCCCGACTATTATTACCGGCATCAGTGAAACCCCTCGGCCACTCGGTCTTCTTGTTTAATTCATAAGTATTTCTTCTGAAGTGGTTATCGCAGAGCCGATCAACGTAAGAGGAGAAATCTTTTCGAGAGGCAGCCTCATTCAGGAAAAATAAACTGCTCGCGACTGCGACAACTTTGCAGATAGTCAGCACGAAGAATTTTATAAAAAAATATTATCTATTACTAACAATTAGGGCAGCAAAGGAAATAGCGCAATTTCCTCCTCTTCTCTTCTTGATATACTATTCCTACCCCATTATTTTTGGCACATAATTTTATATAATTAAATCATCATCTTTTAACTTGAAATATAAAAATAGCGCGTCTACGTAATCGATAAAATTTTATCAATACTATTTTCTTCATTCCTCACCACGACAGCATACCACTAAGGCTTTATTTCTTGAAATTGTTTACAAATGATAAAAAAATAATTTGTGAATAATTTTGACGTTCATCATCTGCTGCGTTGCATAAAAAATCAACACCTGACTATGACCAATGACCCATCGTTACATTAGATACACAGAAAGCAATACAGCGGCGGTAACAAAAGCATTTCTTCCCAATACCGACAAAGCATGTGCACTGTTAAAAAGTACGAAGTTAAATCCGCTAATTGTTCAGGCTTTAACTAGACATGGGGGCTTTGGCCAATATCTATACAAATTTATACGCAAAGATGTACCGTCTTGTTCTTGTGATCGTAACGTTGACAAAAGTATTATGCACCTTCTTATAGATTATCCAAAGTATTCAAGGGATAGGACAGATATAAAGATGAGAATGGACAAGAAGATAAGTAAAGAAATTTAAGCGAAATAATAATGTCACATAATAAAGAAGTACTTTTAAAATTTATGGAAAAGATTACACAGGATGCTGTTTAAAGAAATAAAAATAATTAGCAAGTAACAATGTACATTTATCGGCTTTTGCGATTTGTAGAGAACTTTTTTAAAAACAAATAAGTATTTTATAAAGAAAAAAGGTCTCCGACTATAGTCCGTGGAATAAAAGTGTATATTTAAATATAAAAAAAACGTTCATCATCATCAGCTGATAGATATAAACTACGTAGGCCACCTCAATGGTCTCCTTTCATGTCACACATGGCAGTCATAACATACTAACAATTCTTTATGCTATATCGGTGGCGATTTATACCATAAAAATAGGAAAGTACTGGGTTTTTATTTACAACATCATAAACAAAAACCTAAACACCTAATAAAAACACAGATTCAAGATATATCTATTACATTACACAATAAATAAAGAGCAAATGTATAAAAATAATTCTGTCCTGACCGACGTGTATCTAAACGCACAGCCATCCTGCCTTTTAATTTTTACATATAATATAATTTATTGCCGATAAAGAGTGTATCTGTTTATTTATATTTTTGTATATTCTCAACATAAAATTTGTCTTGCTTACAACTTACAATTTACTGTACGAGTACGAGTAAAAATGACTATTTTGTCCATTTTCTACTACAAAATCGCTTCGCAAATATTGCAATATATAAATGTTATACTGTATACAAACGATCACAAGAAGAAAATTCCATATCAGCAGAAGAGAATAAAAGAGCAAACAAGTAGTAAATTTTTTAATATTTTTGGTATTTGTTTGGATGCCACATTGGATATTAATACAGCCAGTCCGCAGTATATATAGGTTATAAGATTTCTTTAGAAGACTTTTTTTTTGTGTTATTTAGTTTATTTAGTGTTCATTCTGATCTAAAAGGAAAAGAGCTGGGAAGTCTTTTGTCGAAAGCGTATCCCTTGCCTTCATTTGAAGAATCCGGAGAAGTGGAGATAACTTAGTTCGTAAGTGTTGCAATAACAACAGCTTTCATAGACATACGACATCTGCCAAACCACATTTGGACAGCGAGATGGACGAATGATGTTGGCTCTCTCCTTGTGATCGATTAAGTGGGCTATTCATGTTCATGGATAATTCGTTCGTTTTGTTTTACTTTAAACTACAAACAGACTTAACTTTATGTACGTAGAGAGTATAATAATGTCAACGGCAGTCTGCTAAAAGGCCTGACAAAGGCCTCCTCGCTAATAACTAGGAAGCATAATTACAAACCGACTCCACCCATACCACTTTCCGCAACTCGCTTTTGCATCGCTTCATCTAACGGCAGTGCGGTCGCTCTACACAGTGTCTGCCACTGAAGAGGCAACTTCTCGTGGAACTTTCATCCTCACTAGTAGTAGTAAATGACAATAAAATTGCCAATTATACTCCTTAGTGTTTCTTAGTTTCATTTTCACGAAATTTCCTGGATAAAAATGCCTCTATGGTATTAAGCCGCCCTCTGTATTCTTATTTCAATATGTTACATAACTAAATAATTAGCATAAATTACGTTCAAACATTGTTGAACTTAATTTGTAATAAAAATTTAAAAACATTAATAAACAGTATACCAGCCTTTTGCCAGAGCAAAGAAGACAGAGTACAGTAAAATAAGCTGAAATTAAATTGTTAACTTCTTAGGATTCTATAACAATTTTTCATCTATCTTCATTCCAGACACATTCTAGTAATGTATAATACTAATTTACTTTATTACACATCGCACAATTGGATAAGATGATTTTCTTTTACTTTAGAAGCTAACAGTAAAACTTGTAATTTTTTGTTAAACTAATTGTATATATCCAAATGATTTATTCTTTAAACTTTACTGAAAGCATGATTTTACTTGCCCGATGGCTGACTAAGTACCTCAATAACGCCTGGTCTTGAAAGACAACTCTGCTTTGGTTTTAAAGGTGCTGTAACTAGAAAAAGTACTTTAGTAAAGAGCTTTAACTAGTGCCTCAAAAAGAAAAGTAAACAGTGTAGTGTTTATGTTATGGACAGGGGTATCACATCCCAACACTTTAGCATTTTGTATTATTATGTACAATTAAATCTTAAGTAATTTTGGTTTGGTCGTCCAGCTTTATTCTTTGAAAACACTGACAAACTCGATAGTTATTTTTTGTGAAAATCAATCTCAGTAAAAACCCAGCGGGCACAACGCGCCTGTTTCAAACCCTCATCAACATGTGCATAGATTACACATAATAACAAAAAATTCTGTGCGATACGTCACTGTAAGCGTTCATTTTAAACGGGGACAAAAAAAACTATCCATACGTTTTCTCTCTCGTACCACTTTCGGAGAACAAAACGTGTAAAAAAAAAGATGTCGAGCATTTCCCGCTGTTGTGTATGAATGTCACGCTCTTTTACTTTCAACCGTGCAAATGGCCCGCGCGACGCCGGCGCTTTTCGCGTCCGCCGTCCTCAAGGCTTTATGTACGCCGCCGCCTCGTCTCCCAACGCCATCAGACGAAAAAGTGCGCTGACCTGATTCGACGGACACCCCCACCCCCCCCGTCCCTCCCCACACTCCACCACCCCGGCCCCTTTCCTTTGCGAAATCCTCCAGACACCCAGGCGTCGTCCGTCGCTGAGATTTGGCAAGTTCACCAGACAACGTACGCAATACGGATTTTCACAAAAAAAAATTAAATTAATTATATACATATATCTGGCTCCGTGGCGCAATGGATAACCATTTCTCTAGTTTGATGGTGAAGCCACATGAGTATGTATGGTGATAAGAATAAGAAGAACCGGGCTCTGGTATTGTAATTATGCTTAGCAGAGTAAATTCCGATCGATATGGAGATCTTTGGGGGAGGTTTAATTTCAGCAGTGGTAGTTTATACATTCATAGCTTTTTTGTATTGTTAACTTTGTAGCTATTTATTTACGTTTATACACATGTGGTGGAAAGGAATAACTATTTTAATTTCAACAATTTATTGATGGACGACGGGGTTCCAGTACGCAAAAAAATGTTGAAACGAACAAGTCATTTACCTGATCGTAAGTGATATGCCTGTGAATGTGGTAGTTAAGATTTTTACAAAGCATTATAATGCACTCGTCTCTTGGAACATAAGATGTTAAGTCTCCATTCCATAGTACTAGCCACTGTTTTAAATTGTAACACAGTAATAATTACACACTGCGGCCTGGAAAGAGAAATACCAACAGTAACGGTACGACTACCACTATAAAATTTCTTTATAATCTGACTTTGGAACCAATTAATAGTGACCATCCATAAGATAGAGACAAAAATACAAATTTAATAAAAGTACTGAAGAATCCTAAGTTTTCTAATATCCAAGTTTATGTGCCAGAGCGACACTTGGCAATGTTATTACTTCGAAATCTTGCCCAAGATGTATTTTTAAACGTATTTAATAATAAAACTTTGCTATCTATCATGTTATTTGAAAAGAAAGGATTAAATTACATTTTTTATTTTTGTTCTTCACTAGCTTTACAAAATAATGGCAAATCGTTCAATTGTGAATGAAATCAGATTATTCATGATAATGATATTGAATAATTTTCTAGAAAACTCATAATTTTTAACATAAATCAGATCTAAATCTAAACATAAACAAATTCTGAAACTTATTCAATTACATCATTTAAAAAATAACATGTTCTTTCTGAATATTAACGTATTAATGAATTTTCGATAAAGCAGATACAACTAAATTTTGAACACGAGAAGTTGGTTTATATATTAGCAACAGTAAAAAGAATTATAACAAACCTACCAATGGCAGTAGACACAGAAAGCTCGTTCTGTTTAGATCAGACTAAAATAAAATAATAATTAAAAGCTGAAGGTTTCGAACTCTAACAAAAAGATAACAAAATCTATCCGGTACGTAAAAGTTGTACTTACTAACTGTGTTCTATTGCGATTTTTTTATTATACAGAGAAAAAAAAAATTAAATACTGCATTCGTTTAAAGTAATTAAAAAAATAACAAGAGATATCTGTGTACAATTATTAGTAGATGAATTTATAAATATATTACAAGGGTAATTTTTGATTCGTGAAATTCAATAAACGTCTGACAGTTCACTCCACCCTTCATTACAGCAACCACGAAACACTTAACCGGATCTACCCAGACCCTGATAGAATTAATATAATATCAAAATTTGAATTAGAAAGATTTTAAATTATCAGTAACCGTTATGTATTTGCATAAAGAATTCTTTATTTAAGAATAACCAGGATATTCAAACAAAAAGGCTGCATTTACTTTTGGAAAAGAAATAGCCTAGTTCTATTTGAAGGAATAGTTAAATAAGAATGCATAAAAAGACTAACTGTTCACAATAATTATAAAGTGCTCTACAAAATTAGACAAAAGACATAAAAAAGAGTTTGTGGATATTTTTACGGCCAGCTTAAGTGGCTAGCTCGATAAACTATAAGCACATCGGCTTGATAAACACGAAACGGATTCACGTGCCAAGAAGCGATGGAGCGAGGCGCTTTAGCTCTGTGTACGGCAAGATTAAATACATACGTATATGTACATGTACATATATAGTGATATGAACATGAAATCCGGCCAACCTTATCACACCAACATAATCTAGTTAAGAAAGTTCTCAACAATGTAACGAGCACAAATTATTTATTAAACTCAACAGTCGTAATTTTTAACAAACAAAAAGTACAAATAAAACTGTTAAAAAATAATGATTACAACCGAAATAAACCCTGATCTTTGTAATCGAACCTCTTCATAGGGTAACGCCATATTGTTTGGCAAAAACTTGAGTTTTTGGGGATCTTATAACTTGGGACATAGAAGAAGTTGGTTCTTGGTCCCTTATCCAGTGGTTAAGGTATTTTAATTAGGTGTCCTTCTTGTAGTATGAGATCTGATGGCATGTCTAAGATGACGTAGGTATTGTGGTACTTCGCCCTTTTCTGTGCTTACTATCCTAAAAGCCATAGAATTTGATAGTTTCAATTTCTCTTTCAATCCTGAACTGTCAAGATTTTACCACATAAATTAGTTATAAAGGACTTTTAAGGAAAAACTGTTCAGCGTGTTCCCGTTTTTACAAGCAAGGCGATGTTCGTAGATATAAAAAGTAAAATTGCTGAAACATTTGAAAACGCGGTTGAAATAAAATGTCACAGTACAATACTAAACCTTGCGCAACAACCAAGCTTCGTGTAAGAGCAGAATACACTTGATTTAAACGACGCTAAAGAGCACTTGCTCCCTACTCCCAAAAGATTCATGAAAGTCTGACCTTTAAACTATTTCAACGTAACGTTGAATCGTGGGCTGTTCCATTATGCTTAACGCAATGACAACTCACCTGCACATCTTTTGGCCTTTGCGAATGCTAATTCGCAAACTGTACCTAATTTTTTTATATAACAAAAATATATTTTCGCCTATTTTCTTATTATCATTATATAAGTCGTATTATTATATTACCGTACGTTATTGATTCTGTCTCTGTTGCTGGCGACTGTCTAAATACGTACCACTACAACGCTTCTTTCGCCAAATTGTGTTTCGATTTAAAGACAAAGACTTAACATTTATTGTTTCAGACCAGATTCTACAAACGGATTGAGTACGAAGTCTTGAAGCTTGAAAACAATATTTTTCATCTATTATTGAATCAATATAAGAAATCTGCACATGCATTTAAGGGTTTAAAACTATTTAATGCTGGAAGCCTCGTCACCATGGCAGTGTCGAGGTTTGTAAGGCTTTCCTCGCAAATTTTTACCGGCTTTATTATGTGGTGTATCTTCAAATATAAGAAGAGACACGTCAAAAAGAAGAAGATTCATAAATAATAAAAAGGTAAACGTCTTGCAATTGCTTCATCGAAATATTGAGATTAATGATCGTCATCTCTGATTTGAGAACATAATATATTCTTTGCTGAAATACTTTGCATAAAATTACCTTTCAATTCTTTAGAGCGTCTAGACGAAATGTCGTTATTGGAATGATGAAGGTTTGAATTTCACTGAAAAGATAAGTGCAAACCCGTAGATTGCTTCCCCGATTTACATTCTCAGAGAACCAATCAATCATTATTTTGACATCAAAAGGTATGACGTAAGTGATGATCAACAAAATACTTTCAAGTTCTACTAATATATGTAAAAAAAAACCGCTATTTACAAAAAAAAGTATTCTGTTTGGTTAAGAACATATCAAAATACTTGTTACATTTTATACGAAAAATTTTATACAGTCCCGGTTGTGGAATTATCTACTATGAGCTAGTTCAGCAAGTGTTTTTAATTAGTCTAATTTTCGACGAAGTTAATTATAGCATTTAACAAACTGATAATTTTAATAATTAAAAAAATGTTGCGGATTATATGCTAATTATACTATTTTTTGTCCCAAAAAATCCTAAAATCTACTTATTCGAACTTAACTCCGTGTGAGTCAATTAAATATATAAATATCAATCCGGAGATATTATGGACAAGTACAACGATTTATTGTCGTGGACGTCTTTATTGTTTTTTCTAAAAGTAAACTTTTTGATATATCATTATTCACTTCATTAATTTTTTAAATAATATTTCGACCTGAAAGAAATTACATAGCTAAACAGCTGTGACTATGGTTTATATTGGCCATTTAACATCACGTGAACCTGTAGTAGTTTATCACAGCATTAGAGGTAATATGCATCTCTTACCACTAGATGTCGCTTTAAACATTGAGTTAATAGTTATAAAATTTAAGGTGACAAAAACTTAATTTAACGAAATCGATAATCCTGTAAGTAGGCTAAAGTTGTTCAGACTTTTATTAGTCTTTATAACCACAAAAGTTTCCTAGCGCACAAGCTCTACACGATTGCGACTCGATAATAAAATGTAATGTCTCCGTGTCTGTTTAATAGTTTTCTTCTAATAACAATTCTAAATCGAATTTACTTTTTCCATTCGTTTCTACAGACTACTACTTAAAGCCGGAGAAAAACATAAAATTCTCCATTATTTCCAATTTAATATAAAGTACGCAAATAATGCTATACATATTTCTTAGAACTGGATATCAAAAGTTAACAGAAAGTAGTGTAACTATATAAACTATTATTACATATGATCATTGTTCCAATACAACGAAATATTTTTAACGTATTTATGATACTCGATGATGATTTCATTGTCTATTGTCTGGCACAAAATAAATTTGTGATGCTGTACTTATATTTACACATTATTTAATTTAACTTATTTATTTAAAGAAGTTTATTAAAATCTTGGCGACATCATAAATTTAACTTTCCTCTTTAAAAAGATACACTAAAAAAATGTATTACTACAACATTCATTACATAGTTTCTTTTAATAATAATATTTAACGCAAGTACGAGAAATGTTTTTAAACAAAAACGATCATTGTTGTTAATATGCAAAACATGCATATGTATGTTCATTATATTTAGTACAATTTAGCACTTTTAAGATAGATCTGTTTATTAAATATTCACCTGTTAAGTATAAAATTAATCATATATTTTTATTACTTAAACCTGCGTTATAAATATTTCTCGTTTCTCCCAGATAATCTCTCTCTAGAGAAATACCCTTAAATCTGGGGATCCTGGTCAGCGTTGGGATTGCTATCTGGACTGGGCGATTTGCCTCTATCGGTTCCAGCGCACTCATACAATTTCTTTAAATTGGGCAGAGAAGGAACATTTTTACATAAAATTACGAAAAAAGCAACAGTTAGAAAGGATTTGAAATGCCAAGAATAAAACGGGTTTCTACTTGATAACCACGACCAGTATATCAAGACTATTACGATAGAGAAGAATAAATTTGTGGCAGACGAACCAATTGATCCGTGTATGATAATAAAAAATAAACTACCGCTCAGACCGGTGTCCTTCTCTTACAAGGACAGAGTCATGACCATTTATCCACCACAATGTCTAAATCGTCAAGATGTTTTTCTTCACCGAAAGCACATGATCAGTAGGGAGTAAACCTGCACCTCCTTGACACGTGTTATAGCTTCTTCCATAGATTGTAATAAATTCGACACAGTCATGTTAACTTTTTAATTACCCGTCGATTTAAACATTATGGAACTGGTAACGTGTAAAAGTTTAATACGCTTTATGACCCGGCCGGGATTTTACTGAAAAAGCTCGGCGGCACGGGGCGAGGGTGTTTTGGCAGCGGATCGCGTGCTCGCCCGGGTACCTACTGAATATTACAATAACTTGATATCCAAGCCAAGTACAATGACCGAATTTATTTGGAAAGGCTCTCTCTCTTGTAATTTGGCAGCCATTGTTCAATAAATATATTTACCACAGGTTTACATGAAAACATTTGCAACTGTATTTATTAAAATCGGCATTACTAGCACTTACATGGCCATATTGTGTAGGCAATAGGATACAGACCTTGTAGTCATTTAATATATATATATTAAGTTAATTATTAAGACTGGACTGAGACAAAGCAGATCTATTCTGAAATAGATACGTGAGTTTACTTATTTTCGTTATTTATAAATTCAAGCATGTGTATACAAAAAACTACTTATTTATATCATTATAATGATCTTTCTAAATTAAGTTCTTTAAGTCATTTCGTAGTTGAGAATCAATAATACAGTTAACGTACAGCAACATCATTAAATTTGTTTCTTTAGCAATAATGCCATATTATTAATCGTGATCATGAGCATATTAAAATGTTGTGTCTTATCCTTTTTTGCGTGTGGTAACATTGTCAGGTTTTTACATTCAACTTTGATTTAATGTAGCATTTTATTAGGCTACAACGCTTTACAAAGGTTCCACCAACATTCGCTTGTTTCACAATACTAGTACACCAAAGCATGTGCAGCATTATAAAATCAATATCATTGGATGTTGTTTAATAATGAAGTAAATATCTACAATTATACAGCATGTAAACTGTAATAAGGAAACTCGTGCGATTAGTTTTCTGTTGGTCATAAAATTATACGGTTTGTGTAGTAATTTTGCGATCGTGTAGTTTGACACGCGCGAAAGTTAGCAATTATCGCCATGTTTCCAAGTGGGACCACCATTATACCACAGTTCACCCGCACAACGTCCTACAGAAACCCTTTCGTAAAATTCATGTCACGCCGATCGATAGTCAGCACCGGCCGTCAAACATGTACCGCTAATGATGCATTGTTTTGTCTAGGGCATTAATTAGTTTTACGCAGCGTGAAGCGAGTGTGTACTCACGCCAGTAGCGGTCCGACGGGCGCGTTACATCTGCTCCACCGTTCGCTGCACCGGTGCGGGGCTGCTCGTCTTCGAAGAAGCACCTTCCAGCCACTCCGTCTTCAACTTGCGTAACATTTATATAACGCACATGCTGTACGAGCGAACGGTCTGGTCAGAGGCGCGCACGGGCGCCGCGGGCGCTCCGTCCTGCCATTTTGTATTAGTAGGGAGCGAGGGCGGCGACGCTGCGGGCGCGCGTGTTCACAGCGCCTGTTTCCGTTTAAACGGGCGTCAGTCCCCGGCACTGGATGGCGGTGGTCGGCTCGCTCGAAAGGAAAATAAAAAAGTGTATATGGCGGAGCGGTCGGGCGGCTGCTAGGGGCACATGCCGCTCGATACCCGGGCGCATGCGCGAGGAGAGGCGCGCGTGACGTCACGCCCTGCGCCGGCTCCCTACGACTACGACCTCTCAATGGACCATCGACACTTGACGCACACATCATCATTCCAATGACAGTGATACTTGGACTCTTTCTAATTAATGAACCGTTTCGAGTAGGTCTTCGTAGACCGTGGGGCCGGTACTCATCGGCGACTTGATTGCTTTGGGAAGAAATGTACGAGTATTTATCGTTGATTAATTGAACTACTTAATTATCATCATCGCCTAATCAATTTTTTGACCATAAAATGATTTTTTTTAATTTTTGGTAATGATGTTCATAAAAAATCTAAACATTTACAATAATATCCCACAGTCTTTCATTGCACAAACAAATCTTAACTCTCTCATTTTATAAATAAAACAGCAAAAACCACACAACGCTACATTTACTTTAGCAAAATATCTCTTAATAACGTGAAATATAATTAAAACTATAATAATGGAGTAAAAGTACAGGAACCTCTATTCTGCAAATACAATTTTTAAAAGACGTCTAGACAAAATTAAGTGCCTTACACAGTTAAAGGCAATTGCCAAAATCTTGTATAATATTAAGTGTAATACGACGCCGGCATATGAAAATGCTTATTTGGGAGAATAATTTATTCATAGCCTAATGAAATTAGACATATTCCTATTCTCTATGCTGATTGAGAAGTTTTAATAATTCAAACTATACCTCCCGTTTATTACTAGAGAAGTACAAGATATTTCGAAAAGTTCTATGTCAAATAATAAGTCTCTAAATTTATTTGTATGTATATTATAATTTTAAAAACGTAGAGTAAAAATTTTCTTTAACTGATATACTTTAAAGTATTTAGCACTCAAAGAGACCATGGATAAGGAACATTTATCGGAAAGAAAAGTGAATGGCCACTATCTAGGATTGTATGCAACACCATTAAAGACTGTTTAAGCAAGGAGAGCTCTTGGTCAAACTTAATCTGATGACATCTACCAATATTATCATTTTCGTTGTTTACAATAGGTTAACAATTGACTTCAACTTTAACAAACAATAGGGCCATTAATGTTGAAGCAAGCTAACCCAAAATAGTCTGAATCTCATATGTGGAAAATCGGAACACAGCAATGATGTTACAGCTTCAGGGTCACGACGTAATAAAAGATTGCCAGGCGGAATTGAATAAACCCGCGCAACATTTATGAGATCGCCCGGGACCTACTCCACCGTAGGTACCAGAATGTTCGGCGTTTGGCAGACTGTCATGTTGCCACAATATTAAGTTTACCTAGGATATCCGTG
>DWLS01004933.1:0-13294 GCA_018246255.1 Pachliopta kotzebuea | reverse complement strand
TTCTTGCTCGCGGCGCCCGGCCCCGCGCGCGCCGGGCCCGATGACCCTTTCACGGCCATAATGGGGGCCGAAAGCATCGAAAACACCCCAAAAAAAAAAAAAAAAAAAGCAGTGTTAGCGAGGTAATTAAAATAATAAAGATGTTCATACCCAGGTCAAAAAACAATTCCATTTCCGAAGTTTATAAAACATAAGAAATGTTACATGACGGTATTAATAAATAATTTAATTCAATTATAATATAAACTTCACTACTTCCGTAAAAACAAAAGAGACAATTTAAAACTTCCTTAGAATTACATAATGTTTATTTTAATTAATATAAAAATAATTATAGTGGTGGAAAATTTTACAGGTGGTAGTTACGACCGCAAGTCCAATTTCTTTTGCTAAATAAAATGTTCCAACATTTCTGTGTTCAATTTCAATTCGTAAGGTGTTGTATGCTAGTAAAATTACTAGCGCAATAAAACTTAACATCTCAAGGCGACGAGCGCAATGTAGTGTTGTGTGTACCATCTTAACTAGTGCTACGTTATTATAGACAAGTGTATCACTTACCATCAGATGAACGCTTTTGCTAATTTCGTCGCCTTGAAAAAAAATCTATTTGTAACACTACTCAATTATTTATGATGGTTAACAATGTGACGTAAAAAACCCTAAATAAAATAAACGTGGTACCAATGTGTGTACTAAAAACTTTCTTTTCAAACACCATGGGGAAAGCGAATTCCGCGAACATCTGTGCAAAGTTTACGTCACTATATAGTCTTTTTAAGTAATTAAAATATTTTACGTCGTTACTTATGTACATTAAAAAATGTTAAATTTTGAACTAAAAAATTGCCATTTATGTTAAAAATAAGTTTTTTTTAAAATTTACTATTAAATATAAAAATAGGGGTTGTGAAGGAGTGACAACTTATTTCGTTTCCAATAAAAGTTACGAATAATCGGGTTCCTTACAAATGGTTAACAACCATGACAGTGTACCTATTGATATTCTTTTTTTTATATTTGTAACCATAACTCGAACAGCTATTGTTCACTAGAATATTAAGATATCCCAATTGTTACGCATATTGTTAACATTGCGACAGAGAGTTGTATTTGTCTATGGATCGTGTACAAATCGATGACAACCGTCGTTTTTAGTCTCTATAGGAACTAAACACGAGTAAGTAATTATAGTTTTAAGAGATGAAAGAATATATTCGCCTTACAATGGCCAACGACAAAGCGTTGCGCGGCTGGTGTGTTCGCAATCGTATCACTAACCATACAATGCTCGAGGCCGTGAGCCACATTCAGATCGTTAGCGCACAACTACAGCGCTCTGTTCATAGGGCTGTCGACTTCTAGCTTAGCAACCTTAAAATTTAACTGTATGCCGTTCAAACACTTAACTAACTATATACATAACATTTAGGCTGACAAACTAATAACATTTACAAGCACTAAAGTTGTAACTCTCAAATGTTTATACAGAAACAACGCAATTCGTTATATATTATTTTCGTAATATATTTGCAAAAATATTTTATTAGATGACTCGACTTTCGGAGAATTTTCCTTACCGATACTTTAATTGGAGGAAGTATGGTTCAAAGTTTGTTTATTACAAAAGAAATTGTAAACAGTCACAAATAAGCATGGTACAAAAATATATGTTCAATAGACAGTTGTCCTAGGTCGTGGGTAGTGACCATCGTTAAAAATTTCATTATTAGTTTTTAACTTATTAAACGGCTGTAAACTTTTTAAAATTTTCGAAAATTGAATCTGCTTAGTGTAAGAACAACCAATTTTATTTGCGCAAAATTATTTTAAGAGAAGTATTTCAATTATTTTCTTATTTATCATATTTCTAAGATAAATTGATAATTTAACTAAATTGTTTCTGTTGTAGAAAACTTTACTTAATGTATGATAGAATTATTACAATAAAACGTGTTAATTTAAAAAAAATATAACAACATAAAGCACTTGCAGCTTAACAAGCTTATCGAAGCGGAATTATTACCGATTAATGGCTTACGTAGTCGACTCAGCGCGCCCGACAGCCGAGCAGTAGTATTTTACGCCTGAATTAGGTCTGAGTTGCAAAATAAGTAATACCACCTGCCGAGCTAGAGCATAGGCATTTCGATGTCAAGAAGAAATTCAACTACGCAGATAATCTATATAATTGATTGCGACAGATTACAGCGACTGGCCGATTTTAATAGAGTAAACAGTATCGGCGGTACACTCCATTTTGCAGACAGTTTAATTTTAAGACACATTTGCGTAACAGCGCCTGCGTTTCACGTTATGTTGGTTAGGTCGTGTCTAATACTAGCCTAAATAATCTACCAATATTACGTTCAACAGTGTCTGAAATTTGTTAACTTGAAATTGAAAACACGAAAACTATTTGGTTATTAAATTAAACGGTTTGCGTTTCATGTTAAAGCAGAATGTTAATATGTATGCCTTCATAAATTTTTATAAACTATAAAGCATACCTATGACCCATTTAAACGAGTAACGAATAGCAATGATCTGTAACGATCAATCCTTATAAGTCAACGCATTGAGCGTAGCTATTTAATTTATGTATTCAGTAGATATTTTAGAGAATAAGGCAAGATATTTATTGCTTCTAACATTTTAAGATACAATTAGTGTTTTAAAAGTTGTTTTAACGAGATGAAACTTTGTTATGAATGTTCTTCCTGAACCTCATCGGTACTCACAAACGTTTCCAAAGCGGGCCGTAAGTAAATAACTACAGTTGATTTATTTAGTTACTTGTAGTCAGACTATATGGATATAGGAAATCATGATAGTGCAGTATTTAAGATTTGTACGGGTTATTACGATGTACTTTAGAAGCCCAGAGAGCGTAAGCATCAGATGACGGAAAACAGCGCGTGAAAACCGGTAATTTCCATAAACAAGAGCTTTTGTCGTGGCGCGTCAGCAAAAGCAGCGAGATGTAGAAATGCCTTGACTTATGAAGGAAACCGCCAAGTCCTATTAGTGGGAACATTAAGCTTTTATTATTATCATATTGTATGGAGAACGAATGCACGGAAGTGCACTATAATATATGTAGTAAAAGTTTGTTCTCGTTACATGGCAATGTAACCGAGAACTAACTTTTACTCGTTCACAGATGTTTTGTTTGATGAGCTGAATGAGGAAGGATGCTTTAAAATTACTTGTGTATACAACTTTCTTCATCGTGTGTCGAGATATACAAACATGCACAAGTGATGGACTGTGAGGGTTTGTGTGTTATATTTTACAAATTAAAAGAAAAGCTTCAGTTATATTAGTATAAGTAGATATTAAAACATTTAGGGATAAATGAATTTTTTACATTAAATATTAATTTGTAATGAATTTTTTTTTTGTTTAAAGTTTAAACGTTTACATATCATTAAAATACTTCATACAGTTTCATTATATTTGAAAGCTATACATGTTCCGGAAAAGTTATGAAAAAATAAAAAAATTAAATCTTCACAACGTTGAACGATGTGCTCATATTATGTTAATGAAATCCGACTCTCTTGAGTTAAAATGACTATGATATCCATATTAATTTGGCTACTTAAAATTATTGTTATATGAAAATTGATAAAAGTAAACGTCTCAGTGTTCTCACTCGGATTACGTACTATACAAATTGTCCTAATTACATTCAACAATCTTCCTCATGTGCATTTTGTTACGTTAAAGGCTTCAGAATTGTGCAAGTTTTTATAGAATGGCAAGAAAATATGCAAATTTCGAGTTACGAAACAAAAATTTATAAGCAAATTCAAATTTGTACAATACGAATTTCATCGTACAGCTTGCTTCAAATGCATCTTGTGTAATGATAAACAGTTAATTAGCTTCTCTATTACTCTGGGCTAGACAACCTCGGATGCAATTTACCCACATGCAAGAAGTAATTATGTCTATCCCATTTTTCGAAATGAGTAGAAATTCTTGTTAACATCGGTCCGTCCACTGATGAAATTTCCTT
Source organism: Pachliopta kotzebuea (assembly GCA_018246255.1). Lineage (NCBI taxonomy): Eukaryota > Metazoa > Arthropoda > Insecta > Lepidoptera > Papilionidae > Pachliopta > Pachliopta kotzebuea. The sequence goes on along the minus strand of DWLS01004933.1, from coordinate 9,270 downwards.
TCCTGCTTTTCTACTTCTACATCGTTTGATCCTGAAAATTATCATTTAACAGTTCGCTATTGCATAGGTATTCCGCGGTAATACCTTACCATTCCTACATACTTTACTAAAACACCGATCATAATAAAAGTTACCCACTTTTACTGTCCACTTGGCATTATACTTGTTAACTACTACACCATTTTCATTGCAATAATTGACCTTACGTTAACAATGAGTACACACCGTCTGTATATTTCTATTGGTACGATACAAATTCGTTCCTAACGATACACCCGAAACAACATTTACTCTATTAATATTCAACGTAAATATGTCAATAATAGACACATTGTGTTATAACCTATTGAATTTATTATTTGTTATGATACAAATGTTAATCATTATACTGTTACCTGTAAGTTATTATTAATATAAGTAGTTATTTTTATAATTATCTGATGGTCTATAGTTTTGTATGTATATATTCTACTAACGAGTGAAACAAAAAGTATTTTATCAATAACATTTATAGTAATCCTATATTTTATTGCTCTGATATTTGCATAAATTATACCTAAATAAAGTGATAGATATAGCTTATTACTCCAGACATTTTTTAAACTAACGATTTCTCTAAAGTCATTATTAGTTGTATTAATAAAAAAAATTCTTTGTTTCAGAGAACAATATATATTTAACGTTTTTGAAGTTATAGTAAGTACCTTAGAGACTAAATTACAAAGAATCGAGAATCTAGATAAAGCTGTTGAACATTTGATGCGCAGAGTCGAAGCCTTAGATTCTCGTGTTAACGACAATATACACAAGACGGACGCCATTATTTCAAAATTGAGTAATCTTGATTTAAAACTATTTAGCCAGTCTTACATTGATGATGAAGAAACCTTTACTGAAAAAACAGAAAGGAAAAAAAATGGAAAAAGAATTAGCGACGCACAATTACTCGACAAAAAATTAGAATCATTAGATCAAAAAGTGTCGGATATTGACTCTAAATTAGAGGGGCTTAAAAATCAAATTGATAATAATTTCTTATCAGTTGATGACATCAACGCCGAAGCTAGCGAAAAAAAACCCGTTAATCTAAATGTTGTAGAAATAACAAAAGGCTTAAACTCAGAAGTGGTTAAAACAATTACAAAAGAAGTCGATCAATTGAGAACATCAATGTCTACTGTAGATCGTAAGCTGCAATTTCATATAAACCTTGTTTCAGAAAATTTAGGAAAAGTACTTTATATGATGGCAGATGTGCATGCAGCTATTGTAGAACCCGACTCTGCTTCTATTAATGTTAATAACATATTCAAAAATAGGACAGTTACAAGTACTCAATCTCCAATATCGAAGGGTAGTAAAATTGATACTTTAGTCAATAAAATTATCCCCATGATGAGCGTGTCAGAAAAAATGGATGAAGTCTGGGACGTGGTTGTAGGAACAAAAAGTTCGGTTGATGATTTAGTTCCCAAATCAGATGAACTTCTTACTCAAACTCAAAGACAAGAGAGGGCAATTGGACAGATTCACAATGATCTGCGAGTAAAAACTAATCTTATTATTGAAAACTTGGATATGGTTGAAAAACGGCTTAAAAAGCAAGAAGATGACGTAGCAACTTTAGCACAGCATCCTGTTCCCGCGGAATTGCTTCTAGACCCAACCATCGATAGGCTTGTGGAATATGCTCCGGATAAATACAGATATGAAGAACCTTCAACAGATCCTAATACGAGTACCGTCGCACCTACTACTTCGCCAACGTTCTCTTCTACAATAAATAACAGGTGACATCTCCCTAAATATATACTAATTACTTTACAATAACTGTTTGCGAATTTTTGCCAATTTTGCGAATTATTTGAGATGTTTATTTTTGCGAAATCTTATCCTTTTTTGCGAGGCTTTTTATTATTTAATTGAACAGTGTCTAATAATTATGTCACATGCAGCTTGAACACCCCGAGCAGTCCGAGCAGTCCTAACGGCTCAAACACTACAAGCGTGCCTACCACAACACCAACGAGCGCTATCAGCAATAATAGTAGTACCCCAAGTGGCGCTACAACCTCAGGTCCACGCCCAGCTAGCCGCAAAGGTGGCATCATCTTTCCCAGCGTTAAAAACAAACCCATCGTCGGCAATAACACTTTCGCCTCAGAGATCGTCGCCAACTATAAAGATGTGAAAGTGAGTTAATATTATACAAAATATACTATGATTGTTCTTTATGACAGCTATTGTTTTTAATAATTTCCATAATTGATGAAACTATTCATTATATTATATATGTGCGAATGATACTTCTAAAGGTGTTTACATTTTCTTATATAAATATTTATAACAAAAACGTGCACAGCGTAACAATATTTAAAATAAACTCTATATTCATAAATGTTCATTTACGTAAAGGTTTTTCTAATTTTTATATTACAATGACAACTAGTTTTCTTTTACTATAACTTAAAACTATGAAACGGCCAACAGTCGATAGTATGTGATGCGCTTTTCTATAAATGTGTGATGTTAGTAAGGTTATTTTATCACATGTGTTATATCATATAGCTGATTGAAGTACTCCTCAAGCTACCGCTGTACTTGCATCTACTTAGACAGTTCTTTAAAAATAATCTAAGATTTTTTTTAAGACAAGTTTTATTGGAGTTTTTAATCCTTAAATTGGTAATCGCCAATGGTTTAAGAAGGATGTCCGCGATGTCCTTCGAAACACCATGGGATCTGGTCTACTGTTGAACTAAAAATCTGGTTTGACAGTTTTGTACCCATTTGAACCAAATAGTTACTAGTCTAGTAGACACAAATGGAACTAAATTCTGTTTTCGGAATTTTAATCAACTTCATTGCTAGCCGGTCTCAGTAACTCTAAGCGAAATGCACATACCTAATCTATCAGTACAGAACCATTTACGTCCCCTGGTTAAGCAATAAGGAACAACTACGCAATACTGACTTTGCTTTACCACTCACTTAACTACATATTTAACATCCTGTATTGTGTATCAGGTTGTACTGTCCGTCAAATCTTTTAATGTAATAACATGTTTGAAATTGTGACGATTAATTATTACATTATGTAATAATATGTTAAGTAACAACATTATCTTCTTCATTATATCTACAGCTCACACTAATATGTCTACTAACCTAAACGTAAATGGTTTCATAAAACTCGGTATTTACAAGGTTAGTTTTACTTCATTTTTATACAAACCTGAAAGTCCAAACTATCTACGAGAAATAAACTGTGAATCGTCATCATGGAGAACATTTTTACACAATATATATCTACAATACTAAATCTGAATTTGTACAATATTACCCATTAAACATTTTCAAATGTATGGAGAAATACATGGAATGGCAGAACGAAGTCTGAAGAATTCAGCTTGTAACTTTATTTATTGAATAAAATATGCTATTTTTTTATACAGTTAAAGTCATCATGTTCACGTGATATAGCAATTATTTACGGACCAATAAATGAAAGTTAAATGATTATTTTACTTTATATTAACTATATATGTTGTCGGTGTAACGAGAGTTCCTACCATGGAAAGTTGCCTGCATTACGTAAATCTAGTTCATGCTTACAAAGACGACGCTTTCCGCGACTTTGAGAGCGCAAAAACCGGTTCTTCCCACCTAAGGAAAATAACCAATGATTACAGCGCGTTTATTGTCTTTACTTGCGAGAACATGTAGTTATGTCGAACATGTGCGTAACCTTTTACGACACGTGGTAAGTTTGATCAACCATACTAATCGTTAATGATACAGATCGTCTCCACGACAGCTTTAGAATTTCAACCTGAAAACCCAATTCAAGCATGAATCCTTCTGCCGCCGCCAAGAATATAACACAAAGAACTATTTGACTCGCACCTGCTAAAATTTCTAAAGCTTTTGTTAAAATATGAAAATATTACATTCAAACACATCAACTTTTTTTTATACCACTAAGGTGGCAAACACGCACACGCCCTGCCTGATGGTAAGCAGTTACCGTAGCCTACAGACGCCTGCAGCACCGGAGGCACCACTAGCGCGTTGCCGACCCCTTAAGACTTAATGAACAATCCAACTTGATCATATTTGAAAGTGTTATTCTTTGATAATTGTATCAAGCGACGTCTTTTTCTCGGTAAACTGTAACATAATGCACCAAGAGACACATTTTACGCCAAAATTTATAATCGTATCAATTTTGATACTGATCAGATATTTGTAAAGTATATAATCCTAAATATCCTATCGCAAATCTGTCGGCAAGAGAACAAATGTTAAAAAAGTTCTTCATCAAAAACGTTATATTGTTAATCAATAAAAATTCTTCCCTCTAAATAACATGATCTACGTTGAACTTTTATGGCAATTTCTCTATGTGTTTTAGACTTTATAGTCGCTTGGTCATACGCAAAAATTTAGTTGGAGAATAAACATTTTAATAGTATTCAAAAATATTTCTTTAAACACACAACAGTTGTAGTACAGGCGTTTTTCTAATCAAGTACTTCTTAACCATTACCAAGTTTTATAATATTAATTTACATTCATAAAATTAAATTGTTTGAGAACGGTAATGTCCGTAGCAGTCGGTTTTGGCATCATAAAAATTTGCACGAAAATGCATGAAATTTTTTATTACCTGCTTTCACGTTTATCGTTACCAGGTGACGATACAGCATTTCTATCATTTTAATAGTATTACTGATATTTAGAAATAAAATAAATAAAAACAAGCAAGACATGATCATGGGTACCAGATAGTTTTATTACATTATATACGTATATTGAAATATTTATATATACAAAACAAGCAAAGGAAGAAAAGTCAACAGATACAAGTGTTGAAATGAATTTACCATAACTTGCACAAAGACGGATCGAGAGTGCATTACGTTACTTACAACGAAACCGTATTGCATCAGGGGAGCATTTCAAGTTAATCAAGTTTTGATCACATTTCACGCACGGATACAGTTAATATGCGTATATCTTATTTATAACTTGCTTTGTAAAAAATATTGTTTAAACAGCTATAAATTGTATATCCATTAATTTGTATTTTCTTATTCATTACTATATATACGGAGTATAAATAAAATAAACATGTTTCTTTTCAGGACCTATGTATTTAAGTGGTTCATTACTACTTAACGCTTTTGTAACAGTAACTCTAAATATTACGTTTTTATAATTTGTATTCAGAATTGAAAACTTTGTACTGTCTGTATTATGTATATTGGAAAGAAATTTTTATTTAACAAATATAATTATAAATGCTTTGCGAAATTGTTTAAATGTTACCTAAATCGATTGCGACCATACAGTACAGCAAGTTATTTATATGGCGAAATGATTACCGGTTTTTGATGGTTATAAATGAACTATTTGTAAATTTGTTATATTTTTCCAGGGTTACTCTTGCGTCGATCTTCTAAACGCTGGAATGCGGGAATCCGGTGTTTATTATTTACAAATTCGTGGTACAACCTATTGGTTTCTCAAAGTGTTCTGTGAACAAAACGTTGCCGACGGAGGTTGGACAGTAAGTTAGATTGATCTCACAATGTAATCTTTTCACAATACATCAAATTTATAAAGATTAAAGGAAGTCTTTGAACACCAAGTATTCTCGTAACATATTTAATATATACTTTTGACTTATCATAATAAGTCTATCAAGTCTTCTGAAGTCCGGTCACTCATTTTGTTGGTGACTTTCTTTTATTGACTAACGTTAAGTTTTAAAGTCTATCTTTGTTAATCGCTCTCATACTCGTAATAGGTTATTCATCGGCGAGACGACTACGGAGTACCCGCAGAGAATTTTAACCGCGATTGGAGTGATTACAAAAATGGTTTTGGAGATCCGAACAGGGAATTCTGGCTAGGCAATGAAAACATTTACATGTTAACAAATAATGATGATTACATGCTAAGAGTTGAGCTTGAAGATTTCGATGGTAAAAAAAGGTAATTAATATTTCTTATGGTACTTTTTTACAATTTGTACATTTTTGTGGATAAAGAAGAATATTGGGTAAATTTTATACTGAAAACATTCACTTATTATAAGCGTTTTGTGTTTTAAACATTTCAGTTACCCTTCAAACGTTGCCCTGCTAATGTTTGAAAATTAGTATAATTTCGATGTTACAAACAACTAGTAATTACGGATGTCGTGATCAATTCAACAGCTAGTTTTTTTCTGAATTAGAGAACAAAACGAATTAGTTTTTGGTAAATAACTTTACTGAAAATTTAACATAGATCAAAACATAATAATAAACTTATTAAATTTGTTTAGATCTTTGTGATTTATTTGTATTATAAAATTTTATTTTCTTTAATAATTGTAAATCCTTATTATTGTCTGAAGTACATATGAAGTATATACTGAGTTGTTCGCTTATCTTTTAGGAATATGTTTGCCAACAACTCTTCATTCATTCTTCATTCTTGTTTTCATTATTTTATAAAAAAAATTTTTAGCTTTAAATTATATATTTATAAAAGTATTATAGTAGACATCTTTTATTTCAACAGATATGCGCAGTATTCGCACTTCAAGATATATTCAGAAGCGGAATACTACAAATTAGAAATTGATGGTTACGAGGGTAACGCAGGAGATTCGCTGAACGACCCATGGTATGGGTCCAATAACAGTCCTTTCTCTACGTACAATAGGTAAGACCCCTTAATTTATAACTGAGACGACCTTTTTTCAATAAGAAAAAGAAAATACTAGGATGATTTATAAATATGATTTTCTTATAATACTCCAAATCATAAGAATTGTTCGAATAACAATAAGTAATAACATATGAAGATGGTGAAACGCCTATTTTCCACAGGCGATAAAAACTTTTCTACGAAGATCGGTTCTTATATCAACTATTACTGGGGCACATACTTCATCCGCTAAATTAGTACTTTTTTAAGTACTCGGTGCATGAAAAATTTATGAACTAAAAGCAATTTCTGGCCCGTACTTCCTCGTAATAATCTAATAAAAATAGCGGCCTTTTTCACACAATAACATGTCTATTAAAAAGTCTTTAATATTACAGAGACAACGATAGATCATCCTTAAACTGCGCATCGATGCTTAAGGGCGGTTGGTGGTGGAAGTCATGTGGTCGCGGCCTTAACGGTCTTTATTTACATGATCCGCAAGATCTCACCGCTAGACAAGGTAATATTTCTCTTTCATATGTACAGACATTGAACTACTTAGCTTTATTAAAAATATCCTCCTATATCAAGATCCCCGATGACACCAACCTGTACGATATTTGTAAAGGTCATCCAATAGGATTCTACTTGCTTACCCTTTTTTTTGTCGCGAGTGAGCCCGGGGCGGATCATTCGCCCCGGGCTCGATCTCGTTGACCAGGATTCTTCGCACGGTTTCTCTCGCTGAGCATTCTGTAAACGTATGTTTTGCAAAATTCTGGTCTCCGTCACAATTGTGGTATGCTCTATCGGGTCTCGTCTGGTCCTATCTGTCTGAATATTGACTGGGGTGAGTTCCGCAGTTTGGTAAAACACCTGCGGCAGACCTTACATTCATGCTTTTGTTTGCACTTTTCAACCGCTTTCATGGGTTCGACGTAACGAGAGCGGTAACGGAGACGAGCGTAAACCCATGCCTCCATCTCTGCCAGGATGTCTAGAGGTGGAAACCGAGAAAGGATAGTTACTGCCCCCTACTTACTTCCCCTACTGCGAAAAAAATATTTAAAATTACCCTATTTCATTCATATGCGTCTCTTTATATCTAATCTTCATAGTAAAAAGACGTAAGCTCTCGAATATATTAATATTGATTAAAAAGACAGAACAATATTCTAATTCTGATTAATTAATAATTGCAGGCATCGTCTGGTTCCGCTGGCGGGGATGGGATTACACTCTAAAACGTGCCTCTATGATGATCAAACCAAGAGGCTTAATTAACACATGAGGCAGCCTAATGTCAGGCAGATTAAAAATGTATTTAGCCTCTGTTCAATATTCATGTGAATTTTTAACCGAATATTCCGTGTCTCAAATAGAGGAAATCCATTATCCAGCGGGAAAGAATATTTGTGTATATATAAGTCGTACCCTCGAGCGACACTTCGTTATTATTATAATATCTCTTTACGTATAAAATATTTAATTTTCATAATAATACTATTTATCACAAATTAATATTCATATATTTTAAAATATTATAAATAATTCACTCAAAGTATACCTTTATGCACCAATATATTTGTTATAAAAGCAGCAGAAGTAATAAAAAGTGTTTAATGTTGCTTTACTGTTGTAAGCAGGTTACTATAACTAACGCTATAAATGTTAACTGAAAGGTGAAAAATCATCTGTAAGGTAGGAATTCGAATTAAGTTTATACCACCTCTGTAAATATTGTCTGCGAATCAACGTTTTTTTTGTAAATAAAGCTGTTTAACATTACATTTTTAAATGAATCCAAAATTTGAAGAAATGTATATACGATTAAAATTACATTTTTTAAAAAATTGTAGATAATCATCTAATTATGACAATGTGCCAGAAATTCACAAAATTCATTAATTTATTATACCCGTCTTTAATACATTAAAATCTCTCGTTAATTAGGTTTACGATGCTAATTTATAAGTTTAAAATTGTAATAAGGTGTAAATAATTAATGATACAGTTAATTACATGGCGTAGATACAACTGGTGTTAACAGTGACCACTGTTATATTAAACTTTCGTCTCATTTGACGGAGGCTACTATTTATTACCTTTTTATAATAAAGTTTATATGTAATACGCCAATATATGCAACATTCCTGTTTTATTATTGTAACAGAAACGCATATAAATTTTATATAAAATTTAATGCTTTGTAATAGTTTGAAGTTTTTTTAATTTGATACTTTTTTATTGTACAAAAGAGAAATATTAATCATATATATAGCCTGAAGTAATAAAACATCTACAGTACTAATTATCCTATCATCAAAATCAAAGCCAAATTCTTCATCTTGTGTATCATTTCTATTCAATATATGCCCTACTAGGGTCTTGCCTCTAACCTATTTTCTATACACATGTAAATTTACTATTCCTAACGACTATTCCATAAATTTTAAAAGAATTTACCGTAACAATAATAAGAGTTCATTTTGTATGTTGCTATTTAAATGGGTGTTCACAAGTCTTGCTAGACTACATTTATTTTAAATAAAAAGATACGTATTA
>DWLS01004932.1:0-13295 GCA_018246255.1 Pachliopta kotzebuea | reverse complement strand
TTCTCACTCGAATGAAGATAAAACTCGAATGATTTTTATTGACTCAAGTCACTCGGAATATAAAACTTGAATGACCAGAATTTTAAAACAAATAAAACCATGTTAATTTTACATAGAAAATGTGTACTTATTTTCGCATTAAGGTAAAAGCTACTCAAAAAAATCTAAACAAAATGTAAAAAACAGAATTTTCCTTCATACTGTCATACATAATCAAGAAATTTCTTCTATCAACTATCAGTCGAATTGAAATATTATAATTTAGTACTAATAAGTTCTAATCCCATTTAATTTATTCTAACAAGGAACTTTCATGAGATCCAAATATGAACACTTAATATGTTCTTACACAATTTAGGTAACAATAAACATACTTTAAATTTTAAAGTATGTTTATTGTTACCTAAATTACCTTAATGCGAAAATGAATACACATTTTCTATGTAAGATTAACATGGTTTTTTTGTTTTAAAATGTTGGTCATTCAAGTTTTATATTCCGAGTGACTTGAATCAATAAAAATCATTCGAATTTTATTTTCATTCGAGTGAGAAAGTTACTAGTACCGAGTGACTCGAGTGAAAAAAATCACTCGAGTCCTATCACTAGTCTCCGGCAACAAAGACTACCAGTTTAAAACTATTAAATGCATGGAAGTAAATTTTGTACGATACATTATTGTACATAAGTATGTAATATTTTTTAATTACAGAGAAAATCAGTTTAAGGATTACTATTGAGATAATTCTGTAAAGAAAATTTAGGTTAAATTTACATTTATACATTTCTATTGCTAAGTGACTATTTTGGGAATATCATTAAGTTAAACTGTATATTAAAGATTATCAATTTATCTGTTTTATCAAAACCTTAGAAGTAACATGATTTATAAAAAGTAATATCGTACTGCAGGTAATTGAGAGAAAAAGCAAGAATTGCTAACAACAATCCCATAAATGTTATCCCATTTAAATGCGGTTACAGGATAAGGCCCAAAAGGGCTACTGAAATGCAAAAATGCCGACAGAGCTCTTTTGTAAAGGGCATGTTTCCTTATGACCAAATTATTATAAAAAGTTAAACCTAACATCCGCTTGAAATTTTAACGACTAATTGCAGATAAAACATAGAAACGAAATGATCTTTTTAAATCTATTTTTAGTTTTTCTTATATTCATTAAATAGATTCCTTTCATCATCATCTGAACCGATGAACGTCTTCTCCAAAATACGGCCTTCTTGATCTAGATTCGATTATCACAATATAGCTATATTAAGTGGTCTAGGAATAGTTTAATAGTTATATTACTTTACAAGTACTTAAGTTAGCACTCTGGTACTCCGGCCAAGTCTCAATGGTACTAATATTTTAAATAATCGATTGGATTGAATTTGACGAAATACGTGAAATGCGTATGATTCAAATGCTGGTCGTTCTTTATAATAAGCTTCGTTAATACAGAATTACGCCAACATCAATATTTTTTAACATATTTTTCTTTTACATAGATAACGATGATTGCTTAGAAGCTTTTATATTGATGTAAATAATGCAAAGCCTCTTACAATGAACATGATTCGTAAGACAGAAACCAAAAGAAGTAAGAGCAGATATTAGAAGTCAGCTATGCACAAGAGCCTTGTATGCAAACTATCTTCAGACTTGAATACGCACCATACGATGAAGAAGTAATGTGACTTTGTTGAGGATATTAGACTACTTAAAGCAATAACAAAATAAAACGGCTAGCATATAATACCAAGTGTAAGTTATGTTTTGAAAAGTTTTTATATAATATATATTGTCACATAAACTGATGGACATATTTACATTTTTAAGCGAGATAAGGTAGGCTTATAGATATTACTAGAGGGCCATGTTAAGTTGTATTTCCGTAACCCTTGTGGGCCACGGCCGCAAACGATTTTACGGCAAAGCGAGATTGCAAAACCGTGATACTTCTGGATATATCCGGACCATTGCTTGCAAACGATGCCGTTCCTGATATCATCTCCACAGTTTACATCCCATTACATACAAATAAAGCCTAAAAGAAGATTTATGCGCTACATTCATTCTACGCAGCAGCGGTCTTTACAAAATGTTTAAAAAGAACGATACACTTTTTGTTTATGAAAAATGTATTCAAATGTTGTTTTTATATACAGGAACGAAATTTATTGAAGAATAAATTACACTTTATAATATTTTAAAGCTAGTTGAAGTTGTTTTATTTATATTACAATAGAAAGGAACAAAGGATATTTAACGTCCCATTTTCAAACCTATTGCATTGTCGATTGTGTATTCCAATGTTGTGTATTTTATTTGAAAAAAATGTTTGCGATTGTTTTTTTGGGATTCAATGTACAAATATATAGGAACGGGACTGCCCGCGCCGGAAAAAATACATTTGTAATATGAATGAATACAAAGAATAGTCTACGTGCAAGCGTACCCTGAATACGAACATTCTCTTCGACAATATTCGCATGTAAATAACTTTACACGAAACAATAACATTTATATTACATTCCGATAGATTTTTAATATTGGATATCGCTCTCTCTCTTTTAATGCTTGCTTAAGTTCTGGGCTGCTTATTTCCAGCAGTTTTTAGCAACTTTCTTCAGATTATCAGTGCACCTAATGAACCTAACTAACCCAAAACCTACTACTGAATACAAGAATGTTACTTTAATCAATACAATTAAGCCTAGAAATCTTTTGAGCTATATCATTGACTTTAGTTCTACTACAAACTTTCTCATTTCTATAGCCATAAATTAACTTTTACGATTAAAAGCCTGTTTCAAAATACAATGCCAAGTATACCAAAAGAAACTATAATGGCCTACCGGAACGGATTACCGAAGTAAAAATATATATGAATAATATTTTGTTTTGTTACTTAATCTGTTAGAGAAATATTTCTACCCCCCATGAATAATGATCTATCCATACCGCGTACCCTCTTATAATGAAAGAAAGCACCCTGTAGCGGAACGTTTAATGGCTTCATTTTTTTTTCTGTAATTCAATCCAATAAGCGGAGAGTCGAGTTTTGTACTTATAAAGTACATTAACTTGTGGTATTGCTCGACGCACTTATTCGTTGAAAGAAAACAGGGGAAAACAAAACAGACCAACCCTCACTTTATTTAATGTTAAGTGAATGCGACTTGGCCATTTGTGATTGGGCCAGAGTGGTGGGACACAGCCCAAATCCCCCAGTTATTTGGGTGGCTGATGTCTCGCAGTGGACATGTATTGGCTGATAATGGTGAATGGGATTTAAACTTTTTTTTTAAACATTTTAGAACTCTAATAAAAATGTTAAAGCTTTTTTTTCTTAATAAGAACCGTTCATATAAGTATTAACTTGAATCAATCATTTTGTTGTGGGAGTTTTTGTTGAAATCACTTCCGGTATCAGAGAACTTGTAGAGGCGATAGATAAGAATGTTTATTACACTTCTACTACTTTTCTGTAGAAATATACGGCTTCAGCTACTTTTAAACCGGAAAATATATTGTTTCTACACTAGTCTCTAGCAAAGAATACCTGTCATTGTCATGAACACATACAAGTCTAACTCAGCTCAAAAGCTTCCGGTTAATGTAATGATTTATCTATTTATATATAAATTTAGTAATACATTGATATGTATATAACGCCTTATATTCCGATGTCCCAAAAAAACTAACCAAAAAACCTTTTATGGTAATGGGTAGAGTTTTAAAGTGCGTAATTTGGACGCGCGAAAATGTCCGAGTACATAACGTATCAAAACTTTTGAAATCCCTAAAGCGCTGCCTAATTACACAATAAAACTTCATAAAGGTGTCTAAACTGCTAAAATATTATCTTAACCTCATTAATCTTTTATACCGCTTGATATATTACTAATTATGTTAGTTTAATAAAAAAGAAAAAAAAATATAGATCTGTTTCACTTACTCATAATATTAAAGCCTTAGATGGAATAATTACTATCATCATCATCATTTCAACCGTTGGACATAGGGCTCTTTTAAAGTACTCCACAAATTACGATGGTGCTGTTTGGGTTCAATACTATATATAATTACTATATTACTTTATTACTATATTACGGTCTAATTTTTAAAATCTAATCCAAAATCCAATTCTTCAGTAAATTCTTTGTACAGAAAGAACCCTTTAAACTAGTCTACAGTAATATTTGCTACATTTTAGTAAGCTCCATTTTCGATTTATCCAGAAACAAACTTAATAGTAATTTGTTGCTCGTATGTAATTTCTTTCAATGTATAATACATAAAGAAAGCAGTTACTTCCTAAGACTAAAAGATATCTTTAAAGACTAGGACTATAAAATATCTAATAATCAACATTATAATTTAGACTGCTGGTCAAATGCGATTTGATGAATTTCAAATAGAAATAAAAATAAAAACTAAGAAGGAATATTAACATGTGATTTAATAAGATCACTTCAAGATCAAATTGATATATTATTCTTATTTTTGCAATATAGAGTACATCAATACAGCAACAACAGTTTTGTAATAAATTAAATTTATTTTAAATATTTTGACTTGATTACTAATCAATACCAATTATAGAATTGATTTATATGTAAAAGATAATCTATAGACAAAGTAGATAATTATTGCAAATGACGTGGCTCCTTTTCGAAATATATTGTTTTCGATTTTAATTATTATTATAACAAGATATCAAGTTATTTTTTTTATGAATATCTTAAACATAATCATTACCAGATCTATTGAATTTGAAAAAAAAATGTGTATATTAGATCTTTTAATTATTACCTAATGTTTGAACTAGTACTTGCAAAAACATTGAAAAATTTATTATAAAATTTATTCCAAACACCAAATATTTTTCCGGATTTCAATTTTGAAAATTTAAACATATAAGTAATAATATTTTAGATCAAAGTAACCCGTCCTTTCATATTATGTTTAAATACATCACAATAATTTTTTACATTAATTTTAAGTAAGAGTAATTAAAAGTTTTACATTAATTAAGGTAATAATTGCTGCTTTAGCTACGTATATTATAATTAATTCAGTGATTATAATTGTTCTAAAATACTTACCAAACATAATCCAATTAGCCTTCCATTTTTATCTTATACCTTAATCAAATAAGTAGTGATTATTGGAGCCATATCTCTCCAAAAAAGTGAAGTGAAGGAGTGATTAAATTATATGTTTATAACATATTAATCACAAATTTTCGTTTCAATGAATAGTTTAAAAGTATTTGAAAAACTATTTAATTCTTATTAATAAGTTCTTTAAATTCACAAAACGTATAGCATTATTGAAAAAGTTTTATTTTCTTTTTAACTTTGAAATCAGTACTCGGCACTGCGATGTAAAGCCTCCGCTTCTAGCGTTACGTCCGCGCCCCGCTACAGCTGGTTATCAACTGGAGCTACGCCGGGTCTACGACGTAGCACCTAGTACAGACCAAACGAATTTTGTGAAGAAGCAATGTCGGGCCACGAGATTTAGTTACTCTTACTATTTAAAGAATAGTGATTGTATGAAGTAACATTCCCTTTTTTACATGCTTACGATTTAAAAATAACTTTCCTTTTATACGAGAAAGCGACGAGACGAGCAATAATCGACAAATAATTATTTATGTACTTTCATATATTTTTACCTCCATTTGTATTCATGTATATAATTGTATGTATAAGTAAGTATATGTATGTATCATATAATAAATATTATTATTATTTTAGCTTTAAATATAACTTTCAGACTTCACTTACCGCAGCATCTCCCAGCTCCTAGGTTGACTGGTAGAGAATGCCTGTAGGCATTAAGTCCGCCTAATGGAACCTAATTTAAGGTGCAGCAATAAAGTTTTTTAAATAAATTAAATAATAAAATGTATTAAATCATATGATTGTACCTTCTAACAATGAATTGATTCCGGGTTCACAAAATTAAGAGTTAATTTTATTCGATGCGGATATAATACGAGCAAGGTATTCACCTGATTATAAGTGATACCCCTGTTCATAACACAACGCTGGTTATGATGGTATACACAACAACAGATTGCGCTAGTCGTTTTGTGACGTAAGTTCTTTTTAATGTTTATAGCTATGCGATTTGATACCTGGTTTAAAGCACGTGATATTAGTTGTTATACTAACTGCACGTGAATTGAAAAATTTATTCGTGCAGGCCGGATTTGAACTTGTTACCTTCGGAGTGGAAGGCAGGCGTTCAAACCACTAGGTTATCACGGCTCAAAGCAGCGTTCCTTGGGAGAGGTCTATATCTAATAGTGGACTGTCGGGGGCTGTTGATGATGATGATGATGTTGATGAACCGATAATGCTGTACTGAAGGTTAACAAAAAGGATAGTAACCTGATAAAAGGATAAACAACAAAAAATTTGCTTGTGATCAATATTCATTAATATCAACAGATGAACATCAGCTAGTCATCTCTTGCAATGACCTTAAAATACGATGGTACGCTTATTGTGCTTCAGTGGCTATATTTTAAAGTAATATAAAAAAATTAATACACATCACGCAAACAATATTTGAATGAGATTTCATTCGGGAATTTAATTTGAAAACTTATACCGTGCTTCAGAGATTTTCTCCTGCGTTAAGTTGCGAACATTCGTTAATTGCATTGTATTGCACAGATTCAATGAAATTTTGTGTTCTCACTCATTTGTTTATTCTTAATAAAATGTATACATTCATTATATATTTTTAAAGAATAATAAAGTATACTATGTAAGACAGTAAACATGTTAAAACCTGCGGGTATAATCCCTACTGAATTTGCATTTTTAGAGAAAAACCGATAAATTCCTAGAATCAAAATTTCAAAATGATTAGTACTTAGAAACTAAAATTAAATTAAATAAAAAATAAAAGGAACCTTTAGGAGGTGATTGAAATGTTTAATCAAAAAGGATTTTCAGTGGTGGTAAATCTATGTTGTTAAAAATCGTCTAAGTAGGTACCATAACAATTCTTGTTGCAGTCGACAAACATTACTGGGCTCCGGTTTGAAGGTTGCTGTACGTTAGTTAAACTACTGGGGTAACGAAACTTCACATCTTATGTATCAAGGCGAAGAAAGCAATGTAGGAGAGTGTATACCATCGTATGCTTGCAAGCTTTTACAATCAGTTGAACGTCTTACTGGCCTCGTCGCCTCAGCGAATGAAAAAAATAAAGTTATCTTTGTAATAATATTTTTCATTACATATGAATAATAATCTATTAAACTGATATAAAATGACTATAGTCTAAAATTAATATATAAGTGTTTTAAAAAACATGTATTTGGCATCGCTTCTTTTAACTTATTTGTTTCTGTTAAATGTTTAAAACTAAATGCAGAAAATTCCAAAGTTTACTTTCTGTTGTATATAAATAAGAAACTATGCATTTAACTTATAATTTTCAAAGCGTTTTTAAAATTTTTAAAAGAGCTTTAATGCTAGGAAAGCTGTTAGTCATTTCTCTCTCAATTCACAGCGAGTTGTCCTAATTTATAAAACATTGCTCTTATGCAACAATAGGACCGGCGACAGCTCTTCACTCATGCTGTGACGCGTTCTAGTTTTTAACTGTCACCTACTTTCGCAACTCGTCCTACATAATCCTTTTCCATCTACATTTAAGATTCTTAAGAAATAGAAAAAGGGGTGCAAAGGGTCCCACGCAACCAATCGCGGGATCTAAGCTGATTTTACCTACTCGCGGTGCATCCTGTTAAACAACAACCGAAGCTCTGTCCCTCCACGAATGATGCGAGATTACCCAAATCACCCCATTATTGGGGGAGGTTAATCTCCAATAGGGGACGTCTATCAGCTGGTAATGATGATGAAGAAGAGGAATAGTAGTTGAGCTTAGAGATTTATAGTATTTTCTATCGATCAATAAACGAGGTAGTGAAAAACTGAAGACCTCGTTATGTAAATAAAAAAATTCTGTGAACAAAAGTGCATAATTTTTGACTGAATTCTATTATTGTTAAAAAGATTCTTTTTATGTGGAAAAGAGTATTTTCTTGTGTAGTTAAATCCAAAAATTAATAAACCCTAATACCGAGAAAAAAGAATAATTTATAATATAGTAAAGTTGTAGTTTACCATTGTAAAGTCAGCACCTAAAAAATATTAGTAAAGTAAAAATTTACAATACCTAAATAAATATATTTTTTTTAAAACTTTATTGCAACACCTTAAAATAGGATACAATATTCGGACTTAATGCCTACAGGCATTCTCTGCCAGTCAACCTAGGAGGTGGGAGATGATGTAGTAGGTGAAGCCTGAAAGTTATATTTAAAGCTAAAATAATAATAATAATAGTTATTATATGATACGTACATATACTTACTTATACATACAATTATATTCATAAATACAAAAGGAGGTAAAAATATATGAAAGTACATAAATAAATATTTGTTGATGATGTGTGAAAGGTATATTATTATTATTATACAAATAAATACAAAAGGAGGTATAGACAAATATATAAAAAAAATATGAAAGTACAAAAATAAATACATATGTACACATTACACATACTCTTTCATAAATAAATTTTATGAGAAATTAAAAACCTTTCTACGTTTTCAATATGTATATTAATATTTATACGACTAAATGCTTAGTTGGAGTAATTACCTATAATCTGTATAAAACGAAATCAATTAGCGAACTCCATAAAAACTGAGCGTTCGTAAATAAAACGTTGAATCAGCAATTAGTTCAAATCAAGTTTTCCAACGGTCGTTTCAGAGCTTTATTTAATTTACTGCGATTTCCGCATCATAAACATTTACAAATTTTAATTTAATTCTAACAATTATGAACTTTAAGCATTCAAACGTTTCAATTTCATAGTTAGGTCAAAGATAAAAGAGCGAACAAGTTTATATAAACAAAAATGTTTATGAAATAAAAAAATCATCTTTTGTTATTTATTTTGAAAATTGTATGAAATAGCAAAGTTTTTTCAACGTAGTATGAAATAACTGTATCTACACTTCTCATCGTTTATACGAAAATTTTATACACGTCCAAAGTTTTATCACGGTACTTAACATGCATTATGCAAAGAGTTCTCGCCAACTTTCTTGAACTTGTATGAGCTGTATGGGTTGCGAGAAAACTTCAATATTTCTTTTGTTTGTCAACTTCAATATCTCAAATGAATATTAAATTTTGGTAAACAATATGTTTTAAACTAAATTAATACTCTAGATTTCATTGTTATACAAAATTGTTACAGCAATTATCAACTTGAAAGAACTTCTCTTAAATGCGGAGTCGAAACAAAAACTTTGATGATACAAGGCATGTGAATTAACCACTAAGGCTGTTAAGAAAAGAAGAGTTATGTAAATTAAGTTTGAACATTAAAGAGCTTCTCTTTAGTCGTAATTATAGTGGTAAGTGCCTGCTCCTGACAACGTGGCACTTGTTAAACGGCCTCACATCGTTTCAAGACAATTACATCCAACCATCCTGAATATATTAAATTTCAATATAAATTAGCGTTGCCGATATTGCTTATTGAATTTAATATCTTCGTTTTCCTCGAAACGGCATATCGGATATAAGATGGAAGTTTTATGATCATATTACTTTCCTTATAACCGACCTTTTTTAATCCTTATAAAATTAATATTCAGCGGGATTTTATGAACATAAAAACATAATCTTTTGAAATTTTTTTCCACGTTTTCATACTCGTGTTTACCGACCACTTTAATTTTTTTCATTGGCCGTCGTTATTGCGAGATTCAAAAACACTTTCGCCGGTCTCGGCGCAAACCTATATTTTCTTACTTAAGCCAGACAAATATGTTCATATGTACGGAATATGTGATCTTGCATATAAATGACACTCGAACGTAAGCCCAAAAGCTCTTAATGGAAGCTGTCGGTCCATTAAATCGTAGATTTTATTAACGCTTCGTTTTCAGGGTTACGTATTCAATTACACATCACTTCCATTTTCAGTGTGAAATAGATTTAAAATAATATAGAAATATTTCACAACTATGAACCAATTTTGTTTTAGAGATAAGCTACATCATCATCCGATAGATGTCTACTGCTGGATATAGGTTTCTTGTAACATCTGGGGGATTTGAGCCGTCTTCTACCACACTGGCCCAATGCGGGTTGGTGCGGAGCCTGAGCCTCGTTTGTTGATTACCAGGGTACACCAAATGTAGGTGAGATTGTCTTGAATCTCATGAATTGTTGTGTTGAAACTTTGCACTTCGTTATTAAGAGGATTAAACCTTATACTAAAGTCCATTACTCACATATTCAAATCTTTAGTATTTATATATTTTAAACACTAAAAAAATATTAAATTGTCTAGAAATGTAAGAATTTCTGTTAAAATAATTTTTGACAGGTATTTCTAAAATTTCTTCATGTAGTTTGTAAAGTTCATTTATAATATTTTTTGTTTGATTTATTTTAAAAAGATTTATTGTTAATAGTTTTTTTATATTTCCTTGCGTAAATAAACATTATTCTTATTTACTATGAACTATTACTTGTACTTGTACCATGTTTGGAGAAATTTCAAAAAAATTAACAGAAACCACCCGAGTCCTGAGAGCCTGGAGCTATATGACACAAAGGATAAGCTTCACCATTCAGTAAGGCAATACCATTAGTTTTCTCGGTACTCTGCCAGTTGGGGATGACCTGGTGAATTTTTTTCAATCTTTAGTGTTTCTTCTTTTTTTTTAGTTTTGTTTTCATCTACTTTTTGTTTAGTTTTACAATTAACTTATATAGTATTTACTAATCACAAAACAATGTCATAACAGTTACGTATATGTATATTTTAGCACTTCAACAAGAAAAGCTAATTCTACGTTCCTTTTAAAAATTGTTCCTGTGTTAATATTACTTAAAAATATGTTCGAATATGTACAGAACATATATATCCGTCAGAGGATTCCTAACGACTGATGATGATATAAAACCATTTTTAGAATATCTTACGAATGTTTTATATTTTGCAATATATAATGTATTATCTATAGACATTCTTTCTATTTAAATGTATACAGTGAATGGTCCATATAAATGGCTTGCAGTACATGATACAGATTGCGAATACCGCTGAATATATTTGCTTAGCATTCTACAGCCCGTACTGTATTCAATCAAAGCGTAAAACTAGTATAATTTTATATGAAAAAAAAAAATTTTTTTAAGCGTATCACAGTTCCAATATCTACATAGATCTCCTATTTGGGCCACATAATGAGATATGCAAAATACGAATTATTGCAGCTCATCATACAGAGAAAGATTCACGGAAAGAGCAACGTGGACGCCGAAGAACATTCTGGCTAAAAAACCTACGATAGTGGTTTGGAAAAGCACTCGTTCGCTTTTCAGAACCGCGATATCTGAGGTCTAAATTTCCGTAATGATCGCCGATCTTCGGAAGAAGATGTTACCTTAAGAACCAGAAGACGTAGACCTCCAAACTAGAACACAGTAATCAATAATGTATAGACGCTCTACGTTAATATATTACCTTAAACAAACATTGACGTATCAATTAGTGATATTATGATAGTGGACGTCTATCGGCTGATGATGATTATAAATGAGTGATTATTTATGCCTGAAATATTTTTTTTATGGGACGAAACAGCGGAACAAAGAAGGCATTCACCTGATGGTAAGTGACCATATTCTAAGTTAATGCGCTTTACCATCATAAACGACATCTTCACTTAACACCAGGTGGAATCGTGGTCAAGCATTAACCTGTTCCTACGTAAAAAAAATACGCTTGCCAATAACAACGCGGCGCTGCTTAAGATCGTATACATAGCACATTGCAGTCGTCGCCTTGAGATATAAGATAGTAAGTCTTGTTACCACAGTAATTTCACAATCATACAGCACCTTCACACCGGAACTCAGTAATATTTGGTACCTAGACGGCTTCTGGTAATGGAAGCTTACAACCTATTAAATAATAGTATTCAATTGGACGGCGATAAATCCAATTGAACTATATCAATATTTAAAAGAAACACTTTGTTGGACACTTGTATCATACAGCCTTTAAATTATTATTAAAAGAGAGCTAATTGAAATTTATTGTTAAATGAAAAGCAACTTATAAATGAGTACGTATAAAAACGTAGTTGTTCTCATCATTACTTAATGTTGGGTATATATTAAAATGTTTAATCGTTCAAAAATATAATATTTTATTTTAAATCAAAAGTTTACAGTGCTCCTCATCATCAGTAAACCAATCCTCAGCAGTGTAGTTAAAAATAATATCGAAATGTTTCTCTTTGTTATTTATTCTACAATTATTTGTACGCAATTCATCATTTCCACTCACCTCGGCCCGCTTTCTTTGAAATGTTTAATCGCTACTGTAAAGGTGCAAATGATCAAAATCAACTGTACAAAATTAAAAGCGTGACTGTGCATAAAATGTTTTGAATAAATAAAGCTCTGAATTAATATTTGACCACAAATTATAGTAATGTTATTATTAAAAATAAATGTTACTTAAAGTAATTACCGACCAAGCGCAAATAAAGTGTGGTATTTTTTCTAAGAGACCTTTAAGTTTCTTGTTATTAACAATAGGACAAACAATCTATCAGTCGTAATAAGTGATTAAAAGAGGCTTTAGATAATATCCATAGCATAATGATTAACCATATATAATACATAACTCCTTGTGGTTTTAAAACAGCAAAAGAAGATGATGATCTTTACGTCGTGACATAGAAGATGCTTGGTAATACTGTCTCTCATATTAGACTGATGTTTACTACCCCTCCCTTGACCCATCTTATGTTACCGTGAAGAGTGTGTTAGTAGATGGATACTACACATGTCTTACTGTATTAAGAAGATAGGATATAACACTCGTTACTCCAGTAAAGACTAGCATTATATATATTTAATTACGGTAATTTACTCATTACTGCTAGTCGGTAGACGCAGGCGCGACGGTTATAGATATCTTTTAAACATATTGCAAATATTTGAATATATATGTGATTATATGTTTACATATATACCATTCTGATTAATATAAATAATAATTTATCACTTCACAGTGGCACAATTCCAGTAATAAAGTTTGTAGCAGTCGTTTCGCAGCGGAAAACGTTGCAGAAATACTATTACATGCTGGGAAATTGTTTTATCACCAGCTTAACCTTGTAAATGTTTAAAACTCACCGCTGCGTAAA
>DWLS01004931.1:0-13295 GCA_018246255.1 Pachliopta kotzebuea | reverse complement strand
ATGTTACTTTTATTAAATTAGTATTATTATATATATATACGTGTAAGTGTACATAAAGAATAAATAAATAAATAAATTGAAAAATTCATTGCAGCAGGCCGGATTCGAACCCGGTAAGGCCGGCTTCGAATCCGGCGTTTAAACCACCACGCTGTCAACACTGCTATATAAACACCATAATATTATTTAAACACACGTACGTTAAAGGAAGTCGAAGGAAGATCGTGGTGGTGGCAGGTCCTCATTACCGGAGATCGTCTAGGTAAGTACCACCGCAGCTTCTGTTTCTGCCGCCAAATAGTGAAGTAAAAATATTACTGTGTTCTAGTTTGAAGGGTATTGTATGCTTGTTAAATTACTCGGGTTACGAAACTTAATACCATGCGTCTCAAGGCGACAAGCGCAATGTGGTGTAGTGTACACCACTTTAACCAGCGCCAAGTTGCTATGAGCAGGCATACATATCACTTACTATCAGGTGAACGCCTTACTCTCGTCGCGTAAAAATAACGTGTGGTCAATAACCAACTAAGTAGGCTGACTGAAATAAGAGACTGGTCGTCATCCACATATTGCAAATTGGTGAGAGACCTAACAGAAACCAGAGAAAAACTCTGAAGCTGACCACGACGACGATGTTCTTCAAACACGAGGGAACGACGACAAAGACAGAGATAGACATAAAGGGAGAGACTTATCTCTAAATATATAATACTACTAAAGTTTATTACTACATCGTGTTAAAATTCCTATAGTTTTGTAAGAGATCTGGTTTGTATTACAAAACCAATTGGTTTCTCCTATAACTAGATTTTAAATCTTTCTGCTCGATTCCTACGCTCGTATTTCTCATATATTTGATTAGAGGATACAAAGTGAGTTTCTAGATATTTCTGGACATTTTATTGTTTAAACGGTGCAGATACTTATATCTCTTTCAATAATAGAGTAGTGCTTTGATGTACATATTTATAGAGAAACTTCACGCTGTCAAAATAAATGTTATTGAAAATGTTTAACGGTTAAAAAGAAAAGAAAGATAACTATTCTTTTGCGCCTTCGAAGTTTATGTTATTTTTAACTGCTACTAAAAATTCAGTTACGACTTTAAATTACAACTTTCCAGAATAAAGAGAAAGCAGTAAAAGTTGTGAATTTAAAGTCATATTAAGTTTTATTGAAGAAATTGCCAATAAGAGATGCGTACTGTATTCTTAGTGGAAGTGGTTTTTTGGGAACAATTAAAAAATTAAGTAAACATTTTTTAAATAAGGTAAGAAAAAGTATTTTTTTAATGGAAACCCAATATCAAGCAATGTTTTGTAAAATAGGAACTGTTTTATTTCAGTTGTTCCTTATACCTTTATTCAAAGAAAGTAGCTTTTTATTAATGAAAATAACAGTGACAATCAAGGTTTTTTTATCTTTATATTTAATAGACGATTGTTTAAATTATCTACTAAATTTCTGTATTAATGCTTTTCTACCACAGGTGTCATGAAATCAATTCTTTGTAATTTCTTTTTTAAATTCGATTTTACTCCTCTCTTACCACTATAATCGTCTACTTCCTAAGTTAACTGGAAGAGAATGCCAATAGGCATTAAGTCCACCTTATGGATCCTGTTTTAAGCTAACAAAGATTTAAGTAAATAATAATTATTATAAAAATTGTAGGTTTAATCTATACAACAGTACAATATAATATTTTCAATTAATGCAAATCGCTTCGTAGGGTTTATTCGCAAATGAAATATATCCACTGTTACAAAACCGATTTTAAAGTTAGAATTAAAAAAAAAATCGCGATGAGCATAGCACTATAACGAAGTGAAGAGCAGAACTCAGGCCATAACCGGTGTCCGCTCAGCGCTGGAACTGTTTGAGAGTTGGCTCTGCAGAATTTTTAATTTTATTCTCGGCCCCTCGCGGCCTAGCTTGTTACAAGTTTAAATTGGCATATCTAAGAGCAATAGTTGGACGCTACTCTATACAGTAAGTTCATTAGTTCTGGTAAAAGTAATAGTACACTCATTTTTCTCGTTTGTATATTCTTTTTTTTAATTACACCGTAAATAAAAATAACTGTAATTTAGATTCAGAGGCAACCTTCAAAAATCTAATAGGGTTTCCCTTCAAACAAAGCACTCATTTCTATAAAAATTAAACATGCATTTAATATATAATTACCAGGTAGTATTGCTTAGATACTTCTTAAAGTAATTATCTTAATATTTATAATAATAACATCCAAAAAATATCAAACAAGGATTATGTATTAGTATAATTAGAAAAGTCATCACCAGCATGACATATTTAGTTAAAGAACTCCATCAGATTAATTAAAATTTTGTATAGGCTTAACGTTTCCACTTGAATACAAACTATATAATATATAATATCCGTGATGGCTTAGTGTGTGTTATATGTTTTGTAAAATTGCGGATTCGGTTCTTACACATACGTTTCCAATAAAATAAAATAGTCGAGAAATCGGCATTTTCCTACAACAGAAGCTTTCGTGGATATGTGTCATCCCTCCAACTCGCACTTGGCTAAGTGAAAGGTCTTGATTATCTCGTTACGAAAGCAGTCCTCGAGTACAAGGACTTAGGACTTTAGAAATGTTTTTTCTTATTTATTATTTCTGTGTAATTTTTGGATTAGGAAAAAAAGATATATTTTTAAGTGATCAATATACCATCATTTTGAATTTTGTTTTGTATCTAGTTTAAAGAATATTCAAACAAGCCTCAAGTGTTGTTAAATTATACAAAGACATGTCGGCTGTTTAAAAGCATTTTTTAAATATTAACACAAACAAAGTTAACATGTAACAAATCAAGTCAACAAGTTTGTTTTAGAAGAAGGCCAAAAGCGCCCGAGAGACTCTACAACCAAGACGAAAGTGCAGGTTCTTAAAATAAATTTAGAAAAATAAATTATTTAAGACGTTGAGACATTTGTATGTTTTTGTAAAGAAAATGACGGTGAATATTCACAGATTATAAAAAAAATATATAACTTTATATGACTAAAATTACCTTCAGCATCATACAAATTGATAAACGATAAACAGAACTTCATTGTATCATATTTACTAGTGGTACGTGCCTGTGGCTTAAAACCTTCTCGGTAAGTTAGATCATGGGCTCAGTTAAGTAAAAGTAAGAAGTAAGTTAAACCACAAACCAAAATTCAAACTGATAGTTTTTACTTGAGTGACGAGTCTTAACATCTTAAGCCTCAAGACGACGAGCACAAAGTGGTGCTGTGTTTATTATACAGGCAGCATTTACTATCAGATTTTTTTATTGACGTGGTGACGAAATGAACAAGGCATTCACCTGAATGTAAGTGACACACTTGTCTATAACAACGCTGCTCTGATTAATATACATCACCACATTGTTCTCGTCGTCTTGGTACTTAATCTGTTAAGTCTAGCTACCCCAGTGATTTAACTAGCATACAGTACCCTTCAAACAACACTGTAATATTTGTGAGCTGCAATAGGAGCTGCCTACCTACCTCGATGTTCTCCAACAACAGAGACCTAGTCGTGAATAGAGTGAATGTCCTGTTCGTCTTACAGCTATGACTCTCCCCAGCTTACTCAAAGACAGTAAAGTTTATATGAATGCTGCTACGAAACTAGCTTTGTGGCTGGTATCCTAAACAGGCCAAGACTGCATGACTACTGCAACTTACTGCAAAAGTAAAGATTATAATGAAGGTAATTATTAAAACCAATTTGTAAATTACTCTTAACAGGATTTTTGAGGTATTTTACATTCATCCCTGCTACTAACATTTGCTGCGGGTGAGAATACGATTCCAAATACATTGTATTTTAGTTGTATACAAAATTCATCTCATTAAGACGTCTTTTTAAATCCTAGAGCTGTTACACTGATGCTAGATAGGAGTACTGGCGAGGAAAGCCGAAGCGCAGTAATTTAATGAGCTGACCCGTTAATTTGTGAACAGCTGGTCTGAACAGCAAGTGTTTGAATAAACTGCTAACACTTTGTGCTTATATATCCCTGCTGTCGCTAAATAAGTTAATTGACATTTTGTTTATTATTAAAAATACTAAAGAAGAAAACATAATGGAAAATAGTTAAAAATAACGTACGTTAATATGATTTTGATGATCTCTTTTAGGAGTAGTGATGTCAGTGATTATTCCATATAATACCGAAAATTAAAACTGAATAGTAAAAATAAGAAATACAAGAAGTAATAATAATTGGGATTTGGTACATCTCCCATTACGCTGGCCGGTTTGTTGATTACTAGAGTGTACTACAAGCAGGTGATGATGACTTCAGTTCCATGAGTTATTGTATGGGGAACCTTTACACCCCTTACGAGAAGGAGTAATTATTTTGCATCATTTAGCACTGATATTTTTTGTTTTATAAGACTTTTCTTTTTCTTAATTACAGCGGGATTAAAAATAACGGACTACGTTTGGAGTGTTTCTTTTTTAAGCGACGTGGTCGAAGGACATGGCTTAGCTGATGGTAAATGATACGTTTGCTTATAACAACGTTGCGCTAGTTAAGATGGTATACACAGCATCAAATTTTACTCGTCTTCTTTTTACCTAAAAAATTTCTCTGGCATACAGCACCCTTCAAATCGGAACACAGTAATATTTGCACATTACTATTTGGCGGTAGAAGCTGCGGTGGTACCTGCCTAGAGGATCTCCGGTAGCGGAGACCTGTCACCAATTATAGTTTAGTTTCATACAAAAGAAATCAATAACTCCGTTAGTAGGTAGAGACAGTGTGACGGTTTGAGATATTTTTTTACCTGCGATTAACATCATCAATGTGACGGCTGACGTTAAAAAACTAATAAAATAACAAACAAAAAAAGGTTTATTTTCAATATAATCGTTTTGGCATTTAACTCCTCGCCATATCCTAAATATCGTGATCAATCAACCGGTTGGCATCCTCATGAATAATACCTATCCTGTTAAGAAAACTTCACAAAAGATTTATGTTCTTTCTTCAAGAATAGCGGTCGGAAGATGCGGCAAAGATTGATTGATATCGCGTAAATATTACAAAAACTCAAACAAAAATATATCCTTTGTCCATTATTACAAACAATGACATATACAGTATAAACATTATTTTCTAATATTCAAGTACTCTACTACTACTCATGCTGCTACTACTACTATTGCTTCTACAACCGCTATGGCTGCTACTACTACTTCTACTACCACTGCTGCTACTATTACTGCTACTACTACTATTGCTGCTGCTGCTACTACTACTTCTGCTGTATTGTATTTGATTTACTAATATTCTGAATGCACATAGCGCAGGACTGATCGGAATGTAGATCTTTGGGGGAGGTTTATGTACGACAGTGGGCCGTTTTTCCGTTCCTCCGCCAAGTAAAACAGAGAATTTTACTATCTCTTTTTTCTTCTGGTTTACTTTTCTTTTCCGTTTTTTCCCTTCTATACCTTTCATATCATCCTTTATCATTCCTTCACAATATTCTTTTAACATTTTTTTTTTGATGATGTTGATGCTCTCTGCCATTATTATGGCTGCGAAGGCATCGCGGTCCCGGAACTCGTGGATCCGAACTTCGCAAGCAAATTTTAATATTTTTTTCTTACACACACCTATCACCCTACCATCTATTTGGCGTTTATTGGCTGATGATACTAATCATGAAACACAAGTGATTGTGACAGACAACGATTTTGTGCTACGTTTAAACTTAATAGCAGTAGGACCTCTGCAATTAATTAAATCCAAGATCTCTGATAACTTAGCGGGGATAATTAAATCATGTCCTTTGAGTGCATCTAAAGGACGGAAATAGCTTGCCAGCGTCGGTGTTTCCGTCTAACTATAAAGTGAGCTTCTTCAAGTGAATGGAAACGAGAGCAAAGAAAGATCATAAGGTCGATTATTAAAATTCATAGAGCATATTTCCTCTTGTAATGAAAAGATAATTTAATGAAATCATTTTCACTGATAGTATGTCTCTTTTGCAAGAGACCGTCTAGGTAGATACTACCGCAGCTCCTATTTCTACAGCAAATAGTAATGTGATCTGTGTTTCAGTTTGTAGGATGCTACATGTACTGGTATAACGAGACCTTACGTCACAACGAGCTGTTACCACTAGGCAGGACCATCGATTCTGAACTCTACTGAGAACAACTGATGAGATTAAAGCAAGAAGTAGAGAGAAAGCGGCCGGAATCAATCAACAGTAGAGGTGTAGTTTTAATTTCATGATAATTATAGACCTCACACATGCTTAGCCACTCAGCAAAAATTAAAAGAGTTTGGTTGGGAGGTGTTAATGCATCCGCCGTATAGTACTGACCTTGCACCTTCAGATTTCAACCTGTTTCGGTCTTTTCAAAATTCTTTAGGCAGTGTCAGGTTAACATCACCAGAGGTCGGCCAAAAACCACTTGTCGCGGTATTTTGATCAGAAATTCAAAAATTTCTAACAATGGGATCATGTCCCTACCTACAAGAGGCAAAAAATTATCAAACAAAATGGTACCTATATACTTTAATTAAATACAAATAAACTATACTAAAATATGTTTTGTATTTTCTTAAAAAAACGCGAAGAAACTTTTTCCCCAAGCTAATATTTTGGATCACTATATGATGTTTTTCTCAGATATACGAATTTTTTATTGGACTGTTACTGTATATCATCTCAAAAAAATGTTATTTATCGCCGGAAATAGTTATGATTGGAGTAATTAAGATTATGTTTTCTTTCTTCATTGTCATTACTGTCAACCTATTATTATTCCCTGTTGTTGTATTAGATGTTGTGAAAAACGATATTTTAGATTTAGTTGTTTTTCTATATGAATTATTCTGTTATATTTACTGTTAATTGTTTTAAAACAAAGGTAAACAATGAGGTATATAAATTAAGAGCTAGATATTACAAAGCTGACGATATTGCACAAAATGTAAGTACCGAAAGTATACTCAAAGAGAGCGGGATCGAAGATTGTTAAAAAGCTATTGACTTTGATTAACAAAGTTTCCGGCTTAGCCTGTGACAATGTGATCTTTATTTTTTCTTCAGCTCCCAAATGGATAGTCGACTTTGTATTACTTTCCGATTACAGACTACTCTCACCGAAGTTCAATCCTACAAACATTACAGAAATCGGTTTTTATTTTTGTTTATCTATTGTACCTAGATAATGGAATGAATGAAAATATAAAAATCTTGTTTCTTATATCTACATTAATATACTATTGATTATTATAGTACGGACAACGATAAAAATATGATGACACAAAATATTTCAATGAACTCTTTTAACGATGAACGTAATTTTTTACTATCAACCATTACATGATTTTGTCTAATCTAAATGAATAACAATACATATACAATAAACACATTTAAAAATAATAACAATACGTATTGTTAGTTGATGTAAATAAACATATGTGTATTTCTTAAAAAAAAAATGCGAACGAAATCTAATCTTTCTATTCTATTTGAATCCCTTTCTCGTCGATATACGCCTCCATATGTCCGAGGTTGTCTGATAGATAATGCCTAAATTTGTTTCTTTTTTATTCTACCTCGTGACGAGAGCAAGGCATTCACCTGATGGTAAGTGATACCCTTGCCCATTACAACGCACCACATCGCGCTAGTCGTCTTGAGACGTAAGGTTATAAGTCTCGTTACCCCAATAAATTCATATATTCTACTACTACTACTTTAACAAATAAATTAAAAAAGTAATTGACAAAACTGTATGTGATATAAATATGTTATAATTTTGACCCTCATCATAATTTTAAACCATATTCAATAGTAGCTAATGATATTTGTGTGATATGACAAAAGAGATGATGAAAAAGAGATGTTCGGCTTTTGCAGGCTTTATGCTAAAGGCTGCACATTATATGCAAGCGAAGAAGAAACAGATAGTATTGAAATAGTATTACTTCAAATGTAAAACTGGTGAGTTAATCTATCCTTAAGTAAAAGTATTTCGCTGTCGGCTGGTGAAGTTTTTAATCTTGTTTTGTTACTTCTTATAGAAAACCTTGTTACAAACTTTAAATTGGCATTTCTCGATGTAAAGTTAAGGTATCATGAACAAAGTTACTTAAAATGCAACTTTAATCGAGTGAAAAAAACGAGTTCATTACTACTTTAATGGGTTTTGTTTCGCTTTAAAATGAACCCTAGGGATGCACTATGATTTTAACTGTTTAGTGAATGGAATATATTTCCTGTTACTTAAAATAATATATTTTGCAATAAGTCACAAAGAGGAGAGATTTGATTAATTATAATTTAAAATTTACTGGAGGGGTATCTCTGTTACCGGAGACCGTCTATGTAGGTACCGCCGCAGGTCCTATTTCTAC
Organism: Pachliopta kotzebuea; assembly: GCA_018246255.1. NCBI lineage: Eukaryota > Metazoa > Arthropoda > Insecta > Lepidoptera > Papilionidae > Pachliopta > Pachliopta kotzebuea. The sequence continues at coordinate 4,875 of DWLS01004931.1, read as the reverse complement.
CGCCAAATAGTACTCTTAACATTACTGTATTTAAATAGTGCTGTATGTTAGTGAAATTACTGGGGGTAACCAGATAATATCTTACATCTCAAAGTGACGAGCGCGGTACTGTTTATACCATTTTAAATAGCGCCACGTAGTTATGAGCAAGCGTGTCAATTACCATCAGGTGAACGTCTTGCTCGTTTCGTAGACACGTCGAATAAAAAAGTACTTTTGTTACTTTATTAGAATGTCAAAAGATATCAAGAAAATATATTAAAAGAATTCAGAGGACTACAGCAACATTCGTTTATAATGACAAAAGAAATAATTGAGAATACAAGCAGCCACAATAAAGGAACACGGAATGTAATAAAGTGAAAAACTGCAAAACGAAACATTAACGTTCCTTATACTAAGGAATTACACGAAATTACAGGAAAAAAAGCAATTACACAAAACAAACATGAAGAATACGTCGTTACATAACGTTTCGACTAAAAAACCATACATGATTTTTAATTGTATAGAAACAAATTATAATACGTGCTCCGGTTTTGTACCTAGTGACTTTACTGTGGTAACGAGACTAAATTGAAATAAACCTTTAACTAGATATAACTTCAATATTAATATTTTGAAAACAACGAAAATAAAATTAGAGGAAAATGTAGGAAGAAAAAAAAGAGAAACGCGTCTTGAAATCACAGGTAAAAACTTACTGTTGCTTAGAAACACATAGGGTAATAACGAGTACATACTAAGTTAACACTCTAAGTGATCCAAGCCAACTTCACGTGCTCGTTGTGAACCTTGCCAATCAACAAACGAGACCCTGGCTTCTCACCAACCCGCATTGGGCTAGCGTGGTGGGAAATGACCCAAATCTCCCCATTATTAGAGGGGGCCTATGTCCAGCAGTGGAAATCTATCGGCTAATGAAGTGAAGATATAAAGTTAAGTTCGTTTCTTATATACATTATGAAAACGAGAATTAACCCACAAGAATCCACAAGCTGTCTTAGATTTGCCACTTCGCAAATTTAAAAATAATGTTAAATATTATTATTTAGTAAAGCTTTAGTGTTGATGATTATTTGAATAATAATGATGTGTGGATATAAAACGAGCTGATTCTCGAGCAGCACGTAAGTATGCGTGTAGTATATATGAAGGAAACCAAACAATTATGTCCAGCAGAGTTTCTTGCGCCCATTCTTCTATTGTTATTGTTTATTTCTTTTTCTATGATTCTTTTTTATGTTTATGTTTGATATTTTATGTTTTTAGTGCTATTTTTGTGTATTTTCAAGCAGACTGAATAAAATATTTTCCTTTCTTTCCTACTACTCAGGTCCGAGGCCTTTGCTTTTCGAATGGCTAGTAAAATTTTTGACGTTCAATAAATAAGCTATAGTTCTTACATTGAATAGAAATTTTAACTTTGACTTGGAACAATTTAACCAGTTAACGAGTAGTTTCTGGTGGAATGGTGGAGTTCCGGGGGGAACACCGCGGCCCATAACGAAAGATCATAATTTCTGAAAAGATATCCCCACGGCCCGGCGTTACGTGCGCCGCATACAAATTTGCAATTTTTAACGTCTCGATATTCCGATTGTTTCGCGGCTGCGGCTGCGGCGCAGTGCGGGCCCCTCGCCCTGCTGCATTATTAATTTGATGTCATGTCATTTTCAATCGTCAACGCCCGGCAATGTTTACACATTCCCGCTGAAAAAATCATAATCTTCTTACTTAGTTCTTAACATATTTTTTTTTCCTTAAAACAATTTTATAACAACACACTCTACTTTGCTGATACCCAACCATTCTCTAATAAGGTCTCTATTGCCGGAGACGATCTAGGTAGTTACTACCGCAGCTCCTATTGTAGCTGACTAACACTACTGTGCAAACATTACTGTGTTCCGGTTTGAAGGGTGTTGTTACCTAGAGAAATTACTAGCGTAAGGAATCTTATCTCCTAAGCGTTAATATGGTGTTATGTATAACATCTTAACCAGGGTCAAATTGTAGTGGGTAAGCGCATGATTTAACATCAAGTAAACGCTCTACTCGTCTTGTCACCTCATTGAATAAAAAAAGTTTAATGGGTACTTAGTAATCATTATATAATAGTCCAATTAAATTAATAAACCATCAGTATACTATGGACATGCAAAAGCACATGTTCAAACAAAAACACATACGTCAGGGTGTCAGTCGAAATGACGTTGTTTCGAGCTTTATAAATGTTTCAGACGTGACTTTTTATTTAACGGGCCGTACTGAAGCGTGCTCACGTTAATTTCAGTGAAAGAGCTTTGGACGGCACAAATAATACGTAATATCCTTTATTTAATAGACATACTTTATTTTGCGTCAAACGGCTGTAAAGACCCGTAATACATTAACACGTAAAGGAAAATGCTACGAGTAGAATATTTAACCTGGTGGCTTACCATCATAACAGAGTGGTGGAGATTATGATGGTATATACTACACCATATTGTGTTGATCGCTTTGAGATGTAAGCTTACGTTACCCTAGTAATTACAATGGCTGCAACGCTCTTCAATCTATAACATGTACCAAATTGTAAGCTAATTTAACCTTTACAAACTCTTCAACAAAATGCGTTTTCTTCAAAGAAAACCTACATTGCCTTTTAAGTAAATTAGCTAAAGTTAGTCCTTAGCTTACAATACTGATTACCATATTTATCTATCTACACAAACAGACGCAAACATTTTGCTGTATTGGTATAAATAAACTGGTCATTTGTCATAACGCGCGACACGGGAAAGCTTTTCAGTTGAACTATTAAGACACCGCAGTGGGAAAATAAAGTAATAAGAGTAAGTTTTTTGTGCACTTTTAAGTTAAATTTAGATGCATTAGTCATACTTTTCAACGATTTAAGCATTTTTTTTTTATTTCAATAACTTAGAGCAGACGAAATGAAAGGAATGAGAAATTTTTAAATCTATACAGAACAGTATGAAGTCAATAATTCGTTGTAATTTTAAGTATAATTACTTATACTACATTAGAGTACAGATGTTTACTGCTAGACACGCTGGCCCAATGTGCATGGGGAGGAACCAGAGATTCGTTTGTTGATTAGCAGGTTTAACCACGAGCAGGTGAGGATTGCTTAGGTTCAGTAAGTTGAAGACGACCACTGTGAAAGTTTTAGTGGGTAAAAATCTCCATATAACCTTGACTTTCTCCCAGAAATTAAGGTAACTTTTCAAAGATTTCCTCCCATAAGTTATTGTATGGGACTTCTTATACACCCATAACAATTATATTTACGTGTATATAATAAATTTTACCTTTAACAGGAAGGAGTACGCAATACTATATTTAAATTAAATAATTACCAAGATAATGTAATATAATGTTGGTATAGTCAGAAATAAGTATGTAAATATTATATACAAACTTAAGATTATTTAAGTTAGGCAACAACGTTATTATAAATTCGTTTTAATACATATACAACTAAATAGTTTTATAATGTTATGTGTAAGAGTGTATATAATGTAATAAGCTTGTTATCCGATAGCGTAATAATAAACACAAAGCTACAGAGATTGTTAGCGAAGTAGTGAATTTGAAACGAATGACTCAACACTGAAATACTAAGTTTTAAATGAAAGAACTAAGTTGAAGTCGTACTTTGCTTTAAAAATCTCGTACAGTTCTCATTTATCACAAGTCTGAACCAGCCATCGAGCAAAGTTAATTTCGCAGCAGTAAGTTAAAGTCATATAATTACAGCATTGTTTTTGTGCGTGCATTTTCTTTCTGGGACAGCTTCCCTGCGTTGCAAAGGGATGAAAGAGCGACCAACATCCGGGCCGAGATTCCACTTCCGGTTTTTTAGTGTTTACCGCGTGGTTCTACAACTTGGTTTTACCGGATGTCTCATGGTTAAAACGTTTTGTTCTATAAAACACCGAATGACAGCAGTTGATAATACTCAACATACGTTCTTTTATGAAAACTTAAAAATTTTTTTTGGCGTTAGCAAAATTAACAAAATTTAAAAATTTATTGAAAAGCTAAGAAAAAAAATATTAAAAATTTAATATCAACACTTATTTCTTAAACAGGAAATAAATGATAGACTGAAGCTATTTTTATGCTACTAATACTCACTTTTGTAGTATCTAATTGAGTATGGCAAATTTCTTTTTTCTTTTCTACAATTTGCTCTATTTTATAATTATGATAGTAATCTTTAACATGGGGTCTCTCAAGAGTTAATGTTAAATAGAATATTTAAGTATATCACCTTATCCAACTTTATCCAAGCAAAAGATATTATGTTTAATTTTCATGTGAATGGATATTATATCAGATCTGGTGTGACTACGCGTCATAAACACACATTTCTCTATTCTCATAGTTCATTATCACTATTATTATATAATATATTATGTATTTACTGTAAACAATTTTTGTATTAATCTATTGAATTTTGCTTTTCTTGTAGCTATTTTTTTTATATCTCCAGTGATACTCAGTTGCCTGGAAAAACTCGTCTTATAGCGACAAAGCCGTACTTGTCCACATCTAGAGTATAAGTTTAGTTAAGTTAATTCATTCTTATTTAATGTCAACAATAAATAGTTTATAAACGAGTTTATACAATATTAGTTTATACAAGAGTTAATACGAAATAAGACACAGGAACCAAAGGAATTAACTATGTTATATACGTTTGGTCATTACAACGTGGTGCTTATTAATAAGGTATACATAACTCCATATTGCGCTCGTCGCCTTGAGACGTAAGGTGTTAAGTATTTTTTTTATTGGTTAAGGGTCAATGCTTGACCACGATCCCATCTGGTGTTAAGTGGTGATATGGTCTATGATGGT
>DWLS01004930.1:0-13298 GCA_018246255.1 Pachliopta kotzebuea | reverse complement strand
GTGTATGTACATGTATATATATATATATATATATATATATCTATGACGTAGGCTAATCGTTACTTACAGAGGAAAGTACAATTTAAGTACGATGATAATCATTAAGAGGCGTTTTCACTAATCATGAGCCTGCATTTAAGTCGTCATAATAATAATAGCTAAAGATATGTGTAATTCGATTCCAACGTCTGGCTCATGTCACTGACATTTATAGAGGCAAATACAAAAGGAAATCAAAACGTATGATCCCAACTGATCTATTTTTTTTTATTTTAAGGTTCTTAGCTTTATTTTTGGATTAAAATCATGATTGAAGGAATGACTGTAACGTGTTTTGAGAAGCACTTTTGACAGGATCCTTAATAGCGGATAAAAAACATGTCTTATAATAAGTTAGTATGTTAAGTTTGGATATCAATTCTTTTTAATTTTTTTTTTAAATGTGATGGCAAATTATAAAATGGTTTAAAGAAAATATACAAATGTGGCTAAATATATGAAAGAGCAGTAAGTTTGATAGAACTTATTTTAATGGGTGTTACAGCTTTATTGTACATTTTTTATTACACAATAATTAGTAAATTAATAATTTCTAAGTTTTGTCAAAGCAACATCTTTGTTGTTTAGTATGATAATATTATCTAAGTAACTGGATGCCGGAGTAGGTACATTCTCGTACCCATTTCGAGAATTGCTTTCTGTGGCCCATGATGAATCACGGCCCGATTGCTTTCTGCGAACCTGCAAGTGTATTAAATTTCGTACCGTTAATAACCTTTAAGACGTTAAATTAACTTTTAAGATAATGCCACGACGGTAATGAGATTTCAGCTAAAAACATTGGCATATACGTCCAGTACGTTTTATTTATTAAGAATACTTTAAACAAAATCGCTACTGCGCGCGACATTTACTAGTGTTCCATTTCTTTAATTTTTTTTCTGCTTCACTTCTATTGAAATTAGATAATAAAGCAATTTCTTATTTTAAATCAGCACATGTTAAATGAGGTTGTGTGATTCTGAGTTCAATAATTAGTTGATTAAAATGTGAAACATCAATAATTAGAATTTAAGTACCTTTTTTACACTACCTTTGTAATCACACAAGTAACTCTCTAATTGACTCTAATGACTTAGTAAGTATTGGTTGCATAATACCGTATAAGTAGGGTTTTGGCCTATGTGTGTATAAGTTACGTGGCAATGGTGCTTATTTGCTTTTCTAACTTTCGGCAGTTAGTAACTCGAAATTATGTCAACGAAATACGCGTCATCATAGATTTGGAAGGGCTCAACCGTAGATATTAAAAAAGTGAAAGTTCCGTTTTTACTTTGCTGTAACAGATCAATAAGTAAAAAAAAAACTCGTTCTTTTTGATAACATTTTATCTTATTCGTAATTCAAGTATAAGGAACTATCAATAGAATATTTGCTTGTAGAAAATCCCAACAAAGTTTTATTATGAAGTATGTAACGAATGTTCTTTCTATTTGTTTCTCGGCGATTACGAAAACAGGCGACCTACTTAATTAAGGCGTGTCCACTAAACAGGAAACCAAAAAATAGAGATAAGGGCAATTTGTAAAAAGCACAGGGCAATAAAGCACACGCAGCCATCGGCTATCAGGTTTATCTGCGTTTTAGGACGGGTGGGTTCGTTATCTAAAAACTTACGTATACTGTCCCCACTCAGAAGTAAACATTTGAGTTAGAAAGTGCAGTTCCGTGTAACAGGTTCGAAGATAAAGTTTACGTGACCGTATGCTAGAAATTTTTGGTATTTGGTCGGACATTGTGAAAAATAAGCGCACAGTTGTCGATTGGGAAGTAAACAATCAATATACGATCTGCTAATGGTGTACCAGAACTTAGAAAGGGAACAAACAAAGCTAACCGGCTCTAAAAGCAGTCGCTGTTTATCTCGAACAATGGACAAATATTTGTCTTTTGTCTGCCAAAGTTATGCCTAATCCCAATCGGAGTGGTAGGTTTGTTTAAAGTAAAGAAGATATCGCCTTTGTTTCAATTTCTTTAGAGTAATGCTGTCATTAGTTTTTGTTCAGTTTACTTTTATTACCCTTAACATTTTTCAAATACTTTGTAAAACTTTGGAACGGTTTACTTGATTATATTTGGCGGATTAAATATCAAAAGGATTTTAGAGTAATTTAAAGTCAGAAACAAACAAAAACTTGACAAAAGAAGTATTTTTAAAGATAACATTTTAAAAACGTAAAAAAAGTAACATGATATAATTTTTATTAGGTACTGTGTGCTATTTCTGATTTCTCTGTCATTTATCAATACAATAATTTAATTTATCAATACATTGTCTGTCAAAACCTTGAATAATCAATGTTTCACAAATCAATCGCTCGATTATTAGAATTCATTAAATTGCATTGGAATAAGTAGCAAATATTTTAAGTTTTAAAAACTACCTAAGAAGTGATTATTAAGCAAGTGATTTTATTTATTCAAATTATTAAGACATTAAGTTTTATCTATAAAAATTACAATTTGTAAAAAAGTCGTAGTGAGAGAATAATAAACTTTGTATTGAAATTTACCGAAAATCAATATTGTTACCATTAAGTATTTATTTCATTATTAGATCTTCTTTCTCATATAAATATTTGGTGTACCTAGGACCATCTAGGACTTTATTATAAATGATTCAAATTTCTTAATGAGTTTTATTGAAAACAATAAACTGGCTTCTACTGTGTCATAAACTTGACTACCTGTAAAACGATGACTTGTAATTACGTATCACAGGAACACAACCATGTTGTTAAATGTCATAGCAAAACTTCTGATTTCCAAAAGCTTTTTTAATTTGATTTCTGGTGATTATTGATAAGCAATAATACACATAAGAAAAACTGTTGTATTATGTCAATGATAAAACACATTTGTAGTTACTTTTTTGTTATTAATACTACCCCTGACGTCGTAGATCAGTGTCCATATTTTCCTTGATTTCTAAATACTCAATATTGTTTAATTCTATTTTTATTAATAATCCTATTACTATAGCTTTTTACATTTTACTTTTCCTGCTTATGTCCAGGCTGGGATTGTTTACTTAGTATAGAATATAATTATTCTTCTTATTTGGGTTAGTTAAAGAAATATGTTAAGGTGCAGAGGATCCCACGGTTTTCTATGCTGTTATTATATTCAGTAGCAGTGTCGGCGACATGGGCGAGGGCACACGGGCTGGTCGTCGTGAGTCCGTCGGGAAGTCACCCTCGGGACGTGGTTCATGTACGATCCTATTAGAATTAAGATTAGAATCGCTGCTTCACAATGCTTATGTTTAATGAAGCATTATATACATTTTACAATGGAATTTTGTATTGTTTCCTTAAAGATTTCATTCGTTACGAATGTTCATTTAAACTTACTCAAGTGCATGTGAGGCTAAATATATAAACACTGACTTTTAGTCATTATACAGATTTCTCTATTTATTTGGATTTAACTAGAAGATTTTTTATTACAGTTTCATTTTTATTATATAGTATAGGTTGAATTAAAAATTAGCGACAATTCTTAAATTAATTTATTGATTGAGACGAATTAAGCCCCTTATAGCTCAGTTGCACAATTTTATACGTTATCAGTTTCCGGTAATTTCTGCACTATACTTTACTATTATGGATTATTAAATTTAGTAATGTAAACTTCTTTTGCTATTCGTTATATATATTTTTTAATTATATATTGTATAAGATTTAACTGCTTGAGACACTGTATTGAAGCTTAATAATTTTTAAAATTTCACACTGTAATTTTGATAATATTTTGTTTTCTCAGATCGAGCGTCTTGCGCAATACGAACATCTAGTAGGCAGCGGGTGTGGTCGCCGGAGAGCAGCGCGTCTCTCCGACTTGGAGCGCGTTCAGGATCTGTTCCCGCACGACTTCCTCGCTCTTCACGATGCAGACGCTCCCGCTGCTCTGGCATCGCATCATGCACAGGTAAATCAGAGTTATAACATTCGCAAAACAAAATTATTTTGTGAACATTTATAATAATTACGGTATTATCACAATTTCCTATAATAGCATTTAACCTTTTTGCTTGTCTTATTAAACTTGCTGTTGCGAATTTCTAACATGAATTATCGCTAAAAATTCATTAACACTTTTTATTTTATCATAATGACATAAGTTCAAAATCTTTTTTTATTTCATTCATTTCTTACAAATTTTATTGTTATATATAGTCCTAACAATTTCAAACCTTTTTATAGAAATATCTTACGATTTGTAATTTATCAATGTTCATGGAATAAATTATAAACTAATGAATAAAATTATGTCCTCATACAGCTCAAAATATATAAAAAATCTGCGTTATATTTCCTTTCCATAGTGTGTAATCCAACCTTGATTATAAATCACCATGACGTAAAAGCGACGATCAAGATTATTAACCTTGAGCATATGATTTAACAGTAAGGTAGTTGAGAAGATTACTCGTATAACTTATAAAATATATTGAAATTATTTTTTTTATTAGTGTGGAGACTTATTAACAAATGTAAAAACATTATAACAATTTTGAGAGTTTACTCTTATTGCACTATTTAATTAATGCCAACATTAAATAATTTATTTCAACACTAATTCGTTTTAATAATAGACTCAATAGTTGAATAATACAAAAATATTTTAGGTCACAGAATTAGTTAAATATGTATCTAGAATTTGTGCATGTTACCTATAAATATTGTGACTTTGTATGACAGAAATAGCAAACAAGGTTGTCTGCGGGTTAGCAGTTATCGTGCCTATTTCGGTCTACTCTCTTGTTTTAAATGTAACTCGATGCAGTCCTTTGCAATAATTAAACAAAAATGAAACGGTTTATCTTTACAAAATTCTTCACGTTTATGTTGGGGGCCATATCTAATTTTACAAATTTTTGTTCGTCTTAAAGGTATTATAAAAATTGTTAACGTGTGTGTGTTGTGAAAATGTTATAATAAAGTAAAATCTTTTTTATTTCTAGAAATCAAAGAGTCTCCGGAAAAGACCGAGTCTGGACATCGGCGGTACTGTCAACGCCAACAACAACTCGCTGTCGCCGCGGACCTTCATCATGGAGGCGCCTGTCCAACTATGCCCGTTAGGATCAACGTCCCCACCGCTCGATCGCCACCTGTTCCTCTTCAGCGACCTCTTGTTAGTGGGCAAATCGCGAGGGACGAACTGTTTCAAACTAAAAGAGAGTGTGAGACTGGTGGAAATATGGCTCTCGCTACCGGAGGGCGATGACACTGGCTTTCTCATAGGATGGCCGACAACCACCGGGGTTGCCAACTACCTCGCTACATATCCAACGCAAGCTGCCAGGGATACTTGGTACAGGTAAGTAGTAAAATTTTTTCATTTACAGTTAACGAAAGATTTTTATTATTTATTAATATAAAATTTTTCTTTTGCAGGAAAATTCAGAATGCTTTAAACTCACAACTGACTACAGAGCCAAAGTCAACAAATATTCAAATCTTTTATAAAGATTTAACTAATTCAATTGAATTCGTAAGTATAATTTACTATAAATATTATTGTACTTTTTGTCTGTTCATTCCAATCATTAATGCAAGTAACTTAAGTAATTCACTACTACAATATTTTTTTGGTTTTAGTGTAAAACCGTATCAGTCAATCCTGATATGAATGCGCGTTGTGTGGTGCGTCAAGCCCTACACGTGATGCAAAATGGCACACACGAGCAGATTGGAGATAGAGAGGGAGAAGGGGAGAATGAGCATGAAGGGAGATGGGGCGCGCCGAATGACTTCACTCTTTACGTGCGAACCGCCAGGGATGCTCCGCCGACACCGCTGCAGGGGATCGAGAGGCCGCACGCTATACAGGTACTGTATATAAATATTTTTTAAATGTATATAAAAATGAAGCACTACCCAAAAATCTGAAGTACCTTTCAAACTATGATACGGTAATTTTTGAAAACTTTTGGCGGCATAAATACTTGCTACGGTGGTACTCGATTAGACCGTGTCATTTCACAGATTTCATTTCAATAAAATAATATTATAACAGGTACCTGTAACATTAATTATTATATAATTTTTTGTTACAGATGTCTCGAATAAGACAAACGTTATCAAACGAAGACGGTTTTGATCTGGAGCACGTCAATGCTAAAAATAATCCGTGTGGACTGGTCTTTGAACTAAGAAAGAAGAATCAAGTTCTTAAAAGGTAAATATCTATTAGAAATCTTTTAGGGTATAAATCGGAATGATGTTATTTATTCGCGTTTAGATCATTTTGTAATTACTGTGGTATTTGCATTAGACACAAGTATTTCAAAGTAGTAATTATTCAAAACACTATACTTGGTTTGCAAGTATAACTAGCAAGAAAATGTAGCTAAACTAAACTTTCATAATCCCTTACATGTAAGTTAGGATCGGAAAGCGTTTAACAAGTTATAAAAAACATGTTTGTTAACATTTTCATGTTAGCATATTGTGAAAGAAAATAGAAGTTGTATTTGTGTTGTAGTTAACATTCCAATATTTTTTATACATCATTGAAAATGTTAAAGATACTTCAATTTAGTAATGGAAAGGTCTATCAGTAGAGTGAAATAGACTAGGATTGAGGATTAGAATTTTCTACTGTAAGCACTAAACTATTATGTTCAGCGAATCATGTTTTGTATATACACCATATAACTCTATTTTCCAGTATCAACAACACACCCGGAAGGGGTTTACGTCTGTTAAGGCGCGGCGGTAGGCTGTTCGGCGTCGCATTGACTCGACTCTGTAATGGTACACCTCCACCGGCGCTACTTCAAGCTTTACGAAGGCTAAGAGTTGTCGCTCCTTTGACTCATGGAGTTTTCAGAAGAAGTGCCAATGCCAAAGCGCTTAGATTGCTGAGAGATAAAGTAAGATTATGATTTTTATTGATTAGATATGACCTTCGCATCTTGTATCTTATGTGTATCTTTCTTTATAAGAAAAATCAAATATCTATTTGTGATTAAAACCTAATTATTCATACATTGTGTTATTATCAGCTGGATACACTTGGTCCATGGGCAGAAAGTTGTACGGAGTTAGACCGGGCACCTGTTTTACTTCTGGCTGCGCTAGTGAAAGAGTTCTTCAGAGCTCTACCACAACCTTTGCTTGTATCAGAGTTATATCCGTCCTGGCTGCAAGTACTTGGTAAGTAATAATTTTATTTTGTTTATGAATGTTCTAAACACACGACATATTGACATTTTTTACATAATAAATAATTACGACTGAGTAACAAATACTAAAATTAGATAATGAATCAAAGCAATAATGGTAGGGTAGTGTCATACACATTTTTTACCACTATTTGCAAGTATATGAGTTAAACGCGTTAAAATTTTTCCCAAAAATTAATATCTGTCTGAAAGTAAAATTTATTGAAAATTTGCAGCAGTTTGTATTACAACATAGAAATCTAAAAACTTTGATTAATTAAAAATGTTTACTTTAACTATTGTTCCAGGTTTACCGCAAGTCGAGAAAGTAGCAGCTGTTCGATCATTGTTATTAAAACTTCCGAAGGCGCACTACAACATGCTGACATACTTCGTCTGTCTCTTGCAAGCCATCGCCAAGAAATCTAACATAAACCTAATGTGTCCTATGAATTTAGGTGTTTGTGTGGGCCCTAGCTTGCTATGGCCTAACGTACCTTGCGACAAAGCTCCCAAAGCAGTACCAATGATCGTTGAACTGCTTATTGTCAAAGCGGAAGTGTTGTTCGGTCCACAAATCGCTGGCCTTCTGGGAACGGGCAGTTCAGAATCATCAAACACATTACTCGATTCTGGCGCAGAAGAAAGTGATAGCCTCCATTCTGTTGGTATTTCACTCGACTCAATGGAGTTGACTACACCGCGTAAGGAAAAATTATCATTAAGCCGTGATTCAGGATTGACGTTATCAGAAGACGACTCAAACAGCAATGGCGGAAATAGTCCTGCACCGCGCAATATCTTACACAGTCTCTCTGCTCCAACCTGTAATGTACAAGAGACAAAAATGCTGCGCTACGCGAACAACCCTAACATAAACGGACTTCCGCAAGTGCCCAGGGACCAAAACATTTACTCAAACAAAGCTGAAATTTATAGTACTGTTAATGAAGAGTTATATATGATGCCTTACATGGGAGAACGTTACATTCACAACTCGATCAACATCGGCATAACAAACGGCGCTGACGAGCGAAATTACGTCTCTAAAACAGCAGTACAACGATCAACAGCTGGCATCTACGCCCAAAGTCCGGCTAAATATATAACAGGGTTAGAACCGCAAAAACCACCGAGAAGCAACGTGTCAAAAGCTGCTCGCACCTCAAAAGTGTACAGCATGTATGCCGAAACTCAGGAAGCCGACAAAAATGCATCCAACAAAAACTTCGGAAGAGCGAAAAGCTCTGATAATCTTTTAGAAGTGAAGCAAGAAGCTGTTGACGCAAAACGCGAACTAGTGTCTAGTCAAGAGAACATAGTTTACAGTAACATTCATGATTTAGCCACATTCACTGAAAATATACAAAGACAAAATCAGTACCAGGGCCAATCGGAAAAGTTAACAAATCTCAACACAAACTATTCTCGTGTTTACACCGGATGGGAGAAGAAGAGCGCCAACTATAACATAAAAACAACTTGTGCATCAGAAAAATTATACGGCTCAGTAAATCAAGGCGAGTCCTCGCAAAATAAAATTGATGTGAAACCAACATCGGCAGCCACCATTTTTACTAGAAATGACTGGTCTCGTCAAGCGGCGAGGACTAAAAGCCTGGAAGTGAGCGAGGATGGTCACATAATTAACGCGGAGAAAATTCGCAGCGGTAATTACGAAATGAACCTCGTGAACTGCTGCCGGAAAAGACGCTTCGATCCCGCTCACATGTGCACGAAGAATTGCATAACATTGACTATGAACAACAGAGAAAAAGAAAAGGCCAACATGACACAAAGCGCGTATCCGTACGTCAATGAAATCACCAACAGTAACTCTGAAGACAAAAAATTTAGGATTCGCAACTATAATAACAATAAACTAAATCAATCGAAATCTCTAGCGAATATTATACTGCAGAGCGACTCGAGCAGCAACGATACTTTGTACCAACCTCAGAGTTCATTCAACAGTCGTTCGACCGATTCACCCGCCAGTGAGAATTCCTGTGAAAACTGTTACACGACGCAGTACATCGAACCCCTGTATACTTCCGTTTATAACCGCAGAAGGGATATATTCCACGAAGACAAATCGAACGTGTTTTCATCCGACATATATAAAGCTACTCCGACGGCGGTCCAACCGGATTTCATTGGAGAAAGCGAACAAAACAAGAAACCACCGCATATGCCTCCTCCAGTGCCGCCAAGGAAAATGGTATACCAGAGAGTATTGAAAAAATTCCAACCTGTGCACGTTAACAAAGAGGACAAAGCGTCACGTTCAAAATCTGTGCCGCCATTGTACAGGGATCCACCTTCTGGTAACGATAAAAACGTGATAGCTTTAGATTGTTCCGAATCTGATACAGAATCAGAATCATATGTTTGAACACTATGAATGTTTTATCGATTATCGATACAAGGTGCAATAGGTACTTATCAGTATCGTTCGTTCGATTTCTATCGCTCGTTTTGCAATCTCATTATACAAATGGTTGTTATAATTACCATTATTATTATATTGAGAGTGTTGTATATTCTATGTTATTGTTAGCAGTCTCGTTAATCCCGCCTGAAAATCTCTAAAGTGTGTGACCATAACCTGAGTTTTGGTGATGTAATTCCAAAGACGTAAGAATAGTTTTCAAACTAATAACCGTATTATATATGAAAAGATGTTAAAGTATTTTTTTTTGTATAAACTTTAAACGTTTAGAATTTTTTAACGTAGACGTAGTACTTGTTATTAAATTTTAAAAATTTACTAATTCTTTGATTGTTGTCGGATAGCACGCGTTAATCTATTTGTGTCATTTACTTCTTAAGAGTTTTTCAATAAAATATTATATAGATATTGAAGAAATTAGAGATTTGTGTACATAGTGTAAACATTGTACCTCTATGTATCTACTAAAGTAATGATATTAAAACTATGTTTTGTAATGACAACGGCTTTTTATTTAACTTATATCTATCTTTGTAAAATTGTATCAGTTTGCTCTTGAGACTTAACTTCATCCCAGGGCTGCGTCGCTGTGGAGCCGAATATAATAAATTGTAAGCCTGCAGCAACATACACAGCTGATGCCATATAGAACACAGGTTGCCATGCCTCTATATGAGTCTGTAAAGATTAAAAAATTACAAGTGGAGGCATACTTTACAGTATTTTATAGTTTAATACGAAATGATCATTCTGTTTACGAAAATGATCTGAAGTTTAAAAAAAATCGTAAATGTAATGTCTACTTTACAATAAATGTAAATGTGAAAACAATTTTTATTTTATTTCAATAGCTCATTAATATACTAACTCATAAACAGCGTTTCTTAATTCTCTTTTATAATAGATACCTAAATTTTATTTTCTAAATTGTCTTTTACTGGAATAGGACAATGGTGTTTTATGTAACACTTACCTCATTATATTTAGTAAAATACGCCGTTACAATAGGTGATATTATTCCAGCAAAGGTCGCAGAAGCCGTATTAAGTCCACCGATTGTGCTTATATAATTTCTTGTCAAGTCATATCCATTAGCAGCGCTTGACACCGTAACAAAACCGTTTATTGTCATGCTTGTTATGATGATAGCTAGATACACGGTCGCTGAGTAACCGGGGATCGTCATACCGAGTAAAAATAATCCGGGCATTACGTGCGATAATAAACAACCAACTTTTCTTAATATCCGTAAAGAAATAAATTCTCTTTTCAACATTATATCACCAATATATGCAAATACGAAAGAGCAGATAGATCTTGTTAAATAAATTAAGGCAGATAACAACCCAGTCGAAGAGATACCGAACCCTAAGGCATTTGCAAGGTAGTTTGGAGCAGCAGTTATTATAAAATAGATTCCCCAACCTGTTCCAAAGTTTAACAAAGCTAACGATATTACGGGAAGAGATGTGAGAATTTTCCCAATTGGAGGCGAAATCTGAAAATGCATTTCACAATTAATACAATAATTAAAAAGTTTGGAACTAAAAAAATCATTGTGATACAGCTATAAAAAGTATTTACTTACCTTTTCTTTTTTATTTAATTTTATACCGCTACTTATGTATTTTTTTTCGGACTCCGAGATTCGTGGATGTACTAAAGGAGAATCGTGTACTAAATACCACCAAACGATTGCCCATACTAAAGCCAAAATACCGAAGGAGTAGAAACCCCACTCCCACCCATATATTTCTATTAACAGACCACAGGCTGTCCACGTTATGAAAGTGCCTATAGAACCACCAACCAAGGCTCCAATAAACTTGCCTCTGTCACTAGGCACGGCCCATCCCCCTATTAAAGTATAGGTTGCAGGAAATAAGAAGCCCTGTAAATAAACAAGTACCCATGACATAATGAAATAGTAAAGCTAAAAGTATAATAGGCCAATAGTAATGTTATGGGAGTCATACGTTCATTTCTTCTTTACTCACAGATGAATATCAGTTACTCTTGCCTCGACTTTTGTTCATTTCTTAATTTTAATAATACTTTCATGGTTAAGAAGTAATGATTTTAATTTTAATCCAACTACGAATTTAAAAAATAATTTAACAAAATTGTACATATTTTAAGAGACAATTAGGTGAAAGGTCACTCAATTATTACCTATGAATAAAAGTAAATATGTGAGAACAAAATATAAACCGCGAACGCCTCAATTGATTCCCACATATTCACTGGCCTCGAAATTTTGCCAGAAAAGTTCTAGCAAAAACTATCGCATTTCAAAGTTCTCATATGGCTTGAAATTAATCCTGAGACTCGTTTTAAATAGCAAGTAATTAATTAGTACTTTAAATAATATATTTAATGTTGTACCAAGTAAATTGTTAAAAAGTAATAAATTTCTACAAACACTAAAGAATCCCAGCGCGACTCTGGTTACTAGCATCATAGTAAAGCTATGTTTTGCGGCCGGAGGGCTTAACAACGTTAAAATGGCGCATATCACTGTAGAGAAGAAAACAACACGTCGTGGACCCCATAAGTCAGTAGCAGGCGGTCCACCTAAAATATTTGCTACTATGTAACCCCAAAAGTAAGCTCCAAGGATGTATGCTCTTTGATACGGTGTCCAATCTAGAACTCTTTGAGAAACCTGAAAACAAGATCAATTGTATAATCAATAATTTTTTACAACCCTTTTACTTGTACCTTTTGTCAGCCAGGTAACAATAAAAGATAGATCGTTTTGAGGGTACTTACTGATCCGGTGCTATTATTATTTCCAACGGGTACCATAGCCACCAAATTAACGCTAAGATTAACACGCATCATGTAATTCACACAGGTGCTCGTAAAAATCATCATTGCTATAATCCACCTACAAGCCATCGTTTATTTTTTCTATTTTGTCGTTATTACAATATATAAAAATATTATTAACGTCCAACATTGATGAAATAAGGTAGCAAACTGATAAGGGAGAAATAAAGATAATATATTTGACTTATTCAAGACCAAATTGATAAAACCGATTGAGTTTAGATTTACACTTGATATAAAATCTTATCATATCTGCAATAAGATGAAAGTAATCTTCAGGAGTATTATCATTTATTTCTTATTTTATTCTCACATCAAGGTTAACATTATTAAAACCATTTTGTTAGAAACAATGTATCTTTGTAGAAATATCTACCCAGTAGTCGCTTCATTAAATCGCTAGACACAAAATGAAAAGTTAAAATGGTATTTAAATATTATCAATTAACATTTTTACTTCCTGATTCTGGAAGTGGAAACTATAAGATAAATAACACTTTAGTGTAATTTTTTGTCTATTTTCGACAACGTTTTTTAAATGGATTATTAGTTAGTTTTATACCGAATACAAATGGTTCTCCAAAGATAAGTACTTGTCCAACTTGACCTTAAAAACGTTTTAATTGCATTCAAGAACTGTCAGCAAGAAACAAAAAAAGAATTTTTCTTAACGTTTTGTTTATGCTGTGGAACTGATGTCTTGTTATCATTGTAATTATTTTTTACTATGGTCCGGTTATATTGTTTAAATTAATAGCATATATAATGTCAGTCGGATAA
>DWLS01004929.1:0-13298 GCA_018246255.1 Pachliopta kotzebuea | reverse complement strand
TGAGCGAAGGTAAAATAATAGCCTATAACATATGTAAGTTTCTTACACAACTGCATGGACATTGTAAATACATAAAGAGTTTCCTCTTCTCTCTCTCCCCGCAGCCTCCACATTGCGATCCACAAGCGAAAAGTGCTCTAGAAAGCGTCGTTTATTTACTCAAAGCATATGCAAATAGATGTTTTAAAATTTTAGGGAGCGAATGCCACTTTAGTCCCCAAAGCACTTGCGAATATCAAAATGTAAATTTACCCTTTTATGTTTTCAAATCTTGTAAATGAAAGCACTCGTTCTATTGACATTAGCTCAAAACATTGGCGCTTGGTTTATAGCGGTATTCGGTTTGTTTATCATAAAGATTTTGGCGGACTGCAATGACTACTTCGCTCTTGCATACTTAAACTTCTTTAAATTCTTAAATCGAAAGAAGCTTTTTTTTCTAACTTATATTACTTTTCAAAACCAAAAATAATACTAAAAATGTAAATTTGTTGCGAATTTAGTTACGATAATAATATATTGTAGTTCTGCTTACGTTTTATTTTGTGACTACGTTGATATAATTTTTTTGTGGGAGTTTCTTAGGTTTACGTTTAATGGTTATAAATACTTTGTAATAATGTCCTTATATTTTTATCCTTTTTTAAATATTTACAGAACCGACACATGGTTCTTTAAGCTACATTTCTTTACATTGTACATCTACACAAGATATTATTTGTGGGCAACGAGGACCGCTCGATGTAGAAATCCTTTGCGAAGCCACGCGTAGAAGTGTACAGGGACCAATTTAAAATATATTATATCAGTGTGTGTATGCATTGGTCTATTGTGTAACAAGGTGTTAAGCGAGATCATGATTTGGTCGATCTCCGTTTACGGAGTAAGCTGAGAACTAGGAAGAGATCGGCGGTCGAGCGGCCGCGTCGACGGCGCGCGACGCCCGCTCTCACAGGATAGAGTTACCCGTGCTCGGTTATGCCGACTATCTCTAATAGTGAACTGTGAACGATTTGTGAGAAAATTTTATATTGAACATTATACAGGTTTGTGTGTTGGCGCCGAATGTATATCGCAAATAAACCAATAATAAACTACTCTTGAGTTCAGCAACTGAAAGCTATGAGTTAGTAAAGACATTCACTTATAAAAAATAATCAATAAATATCCTTTTTGTCTACAATTGGCTACGGCTAATTGACAACTTCTCATAATATTAAACATCAATAAGCCCCCAGAATACTCCTATTCTCGTTTATTGACAACCTGAATATAGCTAAGTATTTATAAAAGTTGATTGACAATGCGAGGCTCGTAGTTAAACAATAATATTTACTTAGTAAGTATAGTAAAAAACATTGTTTTTTACATAACGTCCGTAGTGCAGCGGCTAATCACATACATTATGATATTCAAGCTCATATAGAAGTTGCACGTAGGGAGCTTTGAAAGTTGACTAGTTACCACCTTTCATATGTCGTATAAAATCTTTAAATACTGCAGTATCGAGAGATTCATATGAATAAATATATAACCTATTTATTTAATTGATATTTATTTTCGTACATAACTACACCAATTAAGTGCTGTTTATGAACCATCAATTTATCGCTTTGACCGCAGAGCAAGTTGACGTCTTTCCATATTTCTATCAGATGACTGAATGTCAATGCAATGAGACGAGAGCACCAACCGCTTCTGATCACTTCCAAATCAGCAGTCAGTAGATATCATGTTTACATACCCTGTTAACCATTTATGAACAAGTCGATACATTTAGTTAACCACAAGCCGCAGTTGAAAATATTGATGTACTAGAACTTTTCATGAAAGTAGGACAAAAGTATTTTGCTTTACTAGTAATTATAATTAAAGTGTCTATTTGTAATAAAAGTAACGGCTGATGAGGTGTACAGGCCGATTAAATGACAAGTAGCTTTAAACATCATCACTAGATAGACTTTAACAAATACTAAGATTTTTTGGATTCTTTCTACTTATTCCAATTAACCTTTAAAACGGCGCGATCGATTTTGACTTGATCTTTGCAAAAAGCTCGGGGAACGAGACGGAAAACATGAAACAAAGGATATGTTAATTTAAGCAGGACTATCAAATATTAAATTTTTACTGATACTAGGTTTTCTTTTCATGAAGGATAATAATAATAATATACATATGATATCAAAACACATGCAGTACATCGTTCCGTAAGTACGCAATGTTTAGTAAATAAAAAGTGAAATAATGTTGAATTTGAATATGGATAACTACTAAAGCGTAAACAACTGTTTAACATAACGTGAAAATGAAACTATGCTTATTAATGGTATAAATACGTAGTAAAAACGACTAACCGCATGCAAAGGAAACGGGTAAGAGGAATCGGAATTAACGAGCGCAATTAATTTACATGCCAATTAAGCTATTCCTATACAACACAAAAACATTACTATTTATTTCAACTTATAAACTCACATTAGAAGTGCAAGTAATTATTTTAATCACCCAATAGAATATTAATCACACACTTTTTTTTTTATTTGATAAAGGTTAGGGAGCTGAATGTTCACGTGATGGTTTGTTATACGCATGCCCATAATTAGCGCAGAGAGGTATATAAATATTATACCACATTGTGCTCCTCCCCTTAGAAATAAAGTATTAAATCTCATTTCCCTAGTAATTTCACTAGCTACAACGTCTTTTAAACCGGAATACAGTAACATTTGCACACTACTATTTGGCGGCAAAAAACTAGGAGCTGCGGTATCATTTTAAAGTATAAAGTTGAAGTATCCATTTGTAATATAAAAGTAATAGGTTTTATATAAATGTTTTTACAGTACTATTGGAAAAATATAATTAAGAAAACCAGTAGCTATCGATGCAGTATCTATATCTTATCGAATACAAGCGACCATGAAAGTAAAGATCTTAATGATTATGAAGTTCTTTTAGAAACAGCAAAAGTAAGGCAATTACTGTTATAACTTTGCATTCTAGTAACAGGAACCTATTACAACTCAAATAAAAATGTGACTTTCGAAGTTAACATTCGTCAACTTTCTTTAAATACGTTTAATAATAAAAGAACGGTAGTAACTTTAGCAACGTTGTCAATTGGATTGGAGTGTAAATATTGAAATACATCAATTATTATTCACTTAGCGTACTTTCTCACGACTCAATATCATAGTTGAGAGATGTACAGTGACTTGCAGACACAAATTTACTTGGTCGATGTGATTTTAACAAATTTATGAGTTACACTTTATAAAACATTTGGCCATTTAATTTGCATTTAAGATAGAGGTTACTTATATAAACTTAGTTCGCATTCGATAATTGTTTGTGTTCACTGTCGACTGTTATGTAAATAATTTGAGATGATAAGTTAGTGAAAAATACATTTAAAGCATTGTATTTATTTAGTTTACAATAATTACTTTTGTCTAAATTTTCGTTATTATATTCTATAATAATTTCATTTAATTGAAATTGGTTACAAACTTCTCACTGAACAGAACTTCTATTTAGAACGACGTATGAAACTCGGTTGCTATTATATCTACACACAAGCGAAAACTAAGCATTAGAATAATGAATTTCTTAGTAAAACCTTGTTATTTTATGCCTATTCATTTATAATTTAATTAATATTCACACAGTTTTTACATACTTTACTGATGGAGAAGGCATTTTTAATTATGCCATAATTAGCACACGCGGATTCCGACTTTAATTTTTTAATTCCTAATGTTAAATTATATTACCTACAAATGTTCTATGGTGCAAAATGCTACTTACAGAATAAGTATTTCAATCATTTTTATTATCATATCGTTAACTAGGGATGAATTTGGTACTCAAACGCTATATCGTAGCATTCACGTCACTCCTAATAAAGTCGGACTTATCAAAACCATTAAAAACCAACACCATTCTTAGTTTAAATGGGTATCGGGTATTCTGAAGGATGTTTGTCATCGTTCTTCTTTTTAGATAACCATCAATTTCTGCCGTCCTTATTTCAACATAAAACATCCAAGATTTTAATTCAGTAATAATATTAAAACCAATATTCTGAATTGTTCCTTACATGAATAAGTTTTAACCTAAACACGTAGACACAAAAACAGTACCGATGTTCTTTTTTATAGTGGTTTAAAATAGATGATTTATATACGATGGCTGTTACAAGTACTCGTGTTAATCTAGCCTTCGTTTTCAGTCGATAGTTGTAATAAAAAGGGAAAATGTACCTTAATATATGTGTATGATCACAGTATTCGTTTGTGTGTGTAGTTGCGGTCGCCGCGGCTCGCTGCGTAAACGGACAGTAATCTCGACTAAACACTGATCAACTGCGGACACACACTTGGTTTTACAGCCGCAATACCCACGGGTCTCAGTGTGGGTTCGATTTAAAGACAAGGTTTGCGAAATGTTCAAGTTAAAAACATTTTTTAACTGAAGCATAGAAGACATTTATTTGCGCAACATCTTTTAGTTTATATTTCAAGGATTTTACTACTGTTGATAAGAGTTTGCAAAAAGTTCCTCCTTAATGATTATATTTATTTGAACGTTAATTAATAAAAATACACTAAAGCTATGATTAATATTTTACCATCTTTAATAAACAATAGTTTACTCTTATAATTTCTTGTTACATAGATATTTTTCACCACTGAGGAATAATTATTAGTTATTAACATTCAATATATTCCAGCGGTGAGTGAAGCTACATATTAACCAGTCAATTGTAAATCGATATGATCAAGTTAAACTATTGGTTAATGTATCGGTGACGGGTAAGACGAGATACCATGTGGCTACCTTAACTCACACACGTCAATGTTTTACCACAATAAGCCGCTTTTGTTTGACGAACAGCCGAACCGAATTCACTGACGAACTTTCTGTTTTTATAATCTTAAAACTAATAATATATTTTTATAATCTTATAACTAATAATATACTATGGTTTAACTTTCTAGTTACTTCTAAATGTTCAAATCCTGTTAAGGCCTATTTTTAGTCCATTTAATTGATTTTAAAATCTCTTTGTAATAGTTTTCACTGTGAAGAAATAGATGAAACTTGGATGGATGTATTTTTAAAAACGAACAATCGTTCTGTTGTTACTAAATCTCCCTCCACTTAATACAGTCGTCGATAATAATTATAACCGGTAAACTGTAGTATAACTTCCACTATAACCTCACGGTTCTTTGAAAAAAGTAATGAATAGTGTATGGTTATGGAATATTATGCATGTTAAATTCAATGCATATTTATAATTCTAGTTACAGGTAATAAATGGATTACGGGTAAGTTTTTACACTTCATATATTCTATGGGTACGTGTATAAAAATTATTCGCTTTGGTACATTCAGAGCCTCAGCCGATTTAATTACAAGTTGCAATTCATTCACCAGTCTCTAATCAAAAGACTGTATCTAACATAAAATAAGAATTTTTAAGAACTTAAGAAAATTCCAAAATATACCAAATGACGCTATAAAATTTAGAAAAAAATTTTGTCTATTGTATGAATATATCAAACTTTGCCGCATTGACTTAATTATCTGATATAATCGACATATAACGTAGACCCATAATAATGAATTTTGAGTGATCGAGCACATTGATAAAGGAACAAGCAAGACGCTGATAGATAAGCTCTTACATCTGAAACATCTAGTGTCCTCTAGTGCAGTGAGTGATCAATCAGGTCGTCTTATTTAATACTTATATCGTGATATATCCTAAGCCGATTCTACTTACAACAACTAAATGTAAAATACCGCTACTACGAGATAGTAACTAATCTATTACTATTTTAAAAAATTTGTAGATCTTCTTAATAACTGAAAATTTACAGGCTACGGTGCTGTCCTAGAACGAAAAATATGAATTGTTAGTACAACTTAACATAGCAAAATTAAACCGTTATAAAAAATTTCTACGTATAGGAATATTAATTTAGGACTAACACTACTATTCTTTTTATTCTACCTGGCAATAACTGCTCTACGATCGAAAGTAATTTATTAAAAAAAAATTGTTCGCGACTACATTGAAACAAGCGCTAAATGATCCGTCAAATTCTAATGACAAGATACACAAAAAACCTACTATCAATTCATTGACATTTGGATTTTCCTTTGTCAAACAAATGGCTATTAGGTTCAGTTATTACACAGGCCAATGATTATGTGCCTAAAAAGGCAGCTAAAAAGTGAAGCGACGGCTTTAGCTACCCTCGATGCGGTTGCGGTGTGTCGTTAGTTTTATAGGTTGTGCGCACGCGCAATTTCTTAGTGTACTGTGTCGCGGCGACCGCAGAGTCCGCTCAGCCGATACAGCCCGCTCGGGTTACACGATGCAGTGAAATCGTTTTATTAATAGAACTTTAGGCTTCTGCGTGGAAAGCGGCCGCCGCGAGCGACGTATTATATACATGCAGAATTACTAATTATCTATTAGTTTATAATTATTTAAAGGAACTTTAACGAATAGCACCGTTAAAGTTTAAATATTCTATCAGAAAGAAGAAAAACCAAACTACGTCTGGCTGCTGTGTTTCATTATATCCTCAGTCACAGCTTTATTTTATTATTATTATAGAGCTGTACGCTTCTAGCGTGAAGTGTGAGAGAGCTGCCGTTGATTTTCTCATGAATAATAAGTACGCGCGCTCACGGCTCGTGTTTTTGCCGTGTACACTGCGATTACTTCGTGTAAAGTGGTTGCATCGTTGTCTTACAACGCGGGCAAAAGGAGTCTCTTAACCGACGACAAAAAGGAGGTATTCATTTCAACCACAAAGAATTAGTTGTTCTTTTTTCTACGTATGACTACACTGTTTACAAAGTGCTCCAATTAGCCTAGAAGGTCACATGATAATTTAAAATCAACGTCAAAACATAAAAACAGATAGTTGCCATCTTCTTCGGCGTGAAAATATAAAAGATTGTTTTTGTGTTTATTAACATTCGTCCTTCCACAAATGGTTCAATCATTAACAAGTTCTTATCTTCAATTATTGCTTTCTATAAAAATTATCTTTATCTCAGTCTCGTACTAATATTATGATACAAAACTCATTTATTAAATTTAAATCACTGGTACAAAACTTAAGTAACATAAAGATATCTCTTTTGATATAGCTACTTAAACTCGATGTTAGTAATTTAAAACTAATATATTTTCTACATTCAGAACCTCTTAAGCAGCTCATATAAACTCCCATGTGAAGCCTAACTTTTTAAGCGGAAGGTGGACTACTTAATCATTCCCATGATTATCGGATTGAACTAAAAGCAATAACAGTTCTTTTATAAAGAAACTTTTTACATTGTAAAAAAAAGAAAAAACAGCAAAAATGGTGGGAGAACACCGCCGAGAATTAGCCGCGACGTTATGATGTTATAATTGAAAACGTTTCTCATTCACTCAATTATATTAAATTGAGTGAATGTTGGCTGTTTCCCGTTTTAAAACAATAACTACAATCAGTAACATCTCGCGAACAATGACGATATACCTACTAAGGTGACCATGAGAGTGCACTCATACAGGAGTATCAAGAAAAAGGTTTTATGGCAACCAAAGTTTCTTAGCACTGAAACTAGCTAGAGATAAGTATAAGTTTTTTATTTGCTTAATGTATACATATAGGTTACTTGTACTCTAAACGCACAGTCTAGCCGGAGGAAAATATTTACTAAAAATAGCTTTTTAGCTAGAGAATATAACAGTGAGAGAAAACTGATGACCTTTTCATGATTTGAAACGCGTTTTATGCTGGAACATTTTGATAATATAATAGTATTATTAACATAAAAAATATCCCCATAATCGTAGAAGCGAGGTAATCTCATACTCTTAGCCAACTTCTCACGGAGCTGTTATACTGTTAACCTAACTGCGTGTAAGCGGTTCGCTCATAACACTTAAAAATTAAGAGTTATTGTTGTACGAAATGTATGAGAATGTTTAATTAGATAAGTGGGCTAAACGGAACCAAACGAAAACTGTTCTCGAAGAAAGTGACGCCACGCACTTACGTGGAGCAGCAAGACCAGCCGCGTAATGGGATTATACTTTCATGCTTTAATAACTTCCTAAGCTGATTATGGGATATAGTTTAAATATATATTCTACTGAAATTAGAGAATTAGCATTTGGCGTATTAGTGGTAAGTTCGTATAGACGTCATATGTCAAGAGATTATTCGAAATGGTTTCCACTTAAAATATAACCCCCATATTAAATGACATATTCACATAAGGAATCGTTACATTTACTTAATAATAGGCAAGCTTTTCGTATATTTAGATAAAACTTCAAATATCATCAGGTCGTGCGTATTAATTTTTACTGAGAATTTTACCGCTTTAAATAATAATAACAATTGAATGTAAGTACCCACGAAATTATGTGTACCACAGAAAAAAACATACTTCGCATGTTGGAGCATAAATTCTATAAAAATCATTCAATCTTTTGCTATAACATTACTAAAACGTGCATGTTGTTTATATTTTACATTTTCACTTAAATAATAACTTTCTTATTTATTTTTTGAACATAATTAAAAATTCAAAAATATTTACTACTTTTTATCTTAAAAACAACACGGTTTACCTCAGTTGCACAGTCGTGGAAACATTTTATTTTAGATTATACCTACAATATTACAATTACCTAATTTCCCAATATGATAAAATATTACACAGTAGTTAGAAGAAAAACTATAATTGTGTTATCGTAATAATTGTTCGCTATTAAAAAAATAATGTTTATTTGAGTTCGTTTGTAATGAGTAAAATGAACAAATTTATTTTTTTATATATTTATTTTGTTTGTTCAGAGCAAGCAAACAAAAATTTGTTAAGCTTTATTAAAACACGTTGGGAACTCATCGAAAATTAGTTTCGGAAGAGTCGTGGGCACGCCCACCGACGTCATGTGCGGAGCCACCAGCACTCATTAATGAGTTGGGCCGCAGCAACAAAAAAAGCGTGTTCGCCCATACAATACGGCGCATGACTGGCGGCTTCGCTATCAATTATTAATAAAAAGCGGGCCGCTTCATTGAAAGGGCGATTAGCTCAATATTTATATGGAATATTCGGTATCAACGGCGCTTTGTGGCCATAATTCGGTGGTTCATGACGCGGCGCGTTTGACTCGCCTGCGTCGCCCAACGCATAGACCAACTGCTCTTCACCAGATAGGTAAATTGTTTATATTTTCTTACCCATGATCATCGTTATATGTACCAAACGTTCCAGAAACATAAAATTGCTAATAATAGCAACTTTGACATGTGTAAAACTGAAACAATACGCAGATATTTTAATTAAAATAATACACAAGAACCGTGATATTTCCTTTGACCTTTCATTGGTTATAAAATATTTAATATTAAACCTAACATAGATAAAGTAAGGAAATAACTAAAATATATTGTCTTAAAAGTATCCAAGGCAAAAAATAAACAAATTTACGAATTGGTTCACTTCCATAAAAATAGAAGATATCTGTATGATGTAGTCGTTTCAATTGCATGAACACTAATTTTGAAAATAATTTAAAAAAAATTATAAATTTCCGTAACAAAATACTAAACTCACGACATTGAAGCACCATTAACAAACTACAGTTCCTGTTACTTTGATACATATTGTTAAATTATTTTAAAATCCACTTACTGTTGAACTCTGCGTAACACACAAAGTATCATATTTTAAATAAAACTAAATTTTATTTATTGATTTTGTCGGGTTAATTTTAACCATTAATTATCCAACTTTCTAAGGCACACATGCTCATGGCAGGACTACGGTGACACGATGTCCTGGTGTTTTAGTTATCGTGGAGTACTTGCAGCATTCATTTATTATTTTATTTCAGTTACATCTACGTCTAGCTGAGCTTACTATAACAATATTTTTATCGTTCCATGTTATCTCATTCATTCATGTGACCATGAATGCCGTGTATCACTTCAAGCATAGTGTAATAAATAGTTAAAATTAACGCGATATATCCGTGAAAATGTATTTTATTAAACTTGTAATAAACGTGAATCGCGTCATATTTATGTGATGCCATTTTATTCAATAATCTCCCAGAATAAGTGCACTATTAAGCAAGACATAAATTTGAAATTCTTTTCACTCCTCGTGAATGTGGGCCACCAAGATCGCCGTCTTTCATTACACTACTGTATTGACTTGCCACTCTTTATGTTCTCCGCCGCGAAAGCTCTGCTTTCTACGACAAAAGTTTATCAAATCTGACATTTCCTTAAACACCTATCAATGACAGAACATTCAGATTCCAACTCCCCGAGGCCATGGTAACTATAGTAAATTATAATTTACAATTACAATATTACGTTAATAATAAAGGTAATTAGCTTTGACTTAGTTTCAAACAATTTACATCAACCTTATTTATTATTCTATGTATTATTTACATAGTATTCAACTATTTCACCATAATGAACTTGATACTTTTATGGTTTTATTTAACAAAGAACCTAATAGAGTTTGTTTAACAAATTTCATAATTAATAATGTGTGAAAAAAAATAATTAATAAACTTATTTCTTTATCTACAATACAATTAACATGAAATACTAAATAAATGAAATACTACATGAAATATTTTGAAGAATCACAAATTAAATGATAAATCGCTTATTGTAGAACGAGTTTTATGCAAAAAAGTTCATGTTTGTTAAGAATTTTGCGTAAAATAACGGTCAAAAATTAAGCGCTACATATAAGTTGCGCAATCTTTATTATAAAAAAATTGCAAGTTAATAAAAATAGACAAACATCTCTGACTTTCTAGTTTTTTTCTTTCAAAAAAGTAAATACTTCAGTAATAAACTATCAAACTATTACAAATAATTGTAAAAATCTACCTAAATAATAAGATTTTAAATTTGTATTTATAAAGTGGTACATATTACTATAAAACAATGTACTAAATGACCAGCTCATGGAATACTTAAATTAATGTTATGATTTCGTGCTTACCTTTAAGTTTCAGGAGTTTCAGTTTTATTACGAACACTATTATTTCAAAATAATCGTGCTATACCTTGTTAATAAACTTTTGGTTACCTATTTTCTTATTACATAAATCATAAACATTTTGTTATAAAATTATCATTACTTAACAATAACATTAATATATAGGTACATACCTAACAGGTACCTACAACCATTTTTTTCGCATACGGAAAGATTACAGAGATCTTTAAGGCGCGCCGAAACAGGAACATAAAAAAATACAAACAATAAAATATAATCGGTTGAGTGTTTTTGGCAGAACGATTTTTCAGCAGAACTGATGCTAATGAAAAGCTCTTTTCACGAGCTTTGGCGCCGAGCAACATGCAAATGCGCCAGTTAATGATGCGCGAAGCCATAACCGCATAGACACAGAGAGATACTATGTAAAATACACTTCACGGTGTTTCTATACACTTAATAACAGGCATCACCTTTTATAGATGAAGCAGTTTAAGTGATATTGAGCACCTTGTTGTTTGTTCATGTATGTACTTGATTAAGAATTACAACAGCATTTATTGCCTATAGAAAGCGAAATAATTATTTCACGTTACTTTCCCACGTATATCTTTTTAATTATTCTTATACTCTCATTTTGTATCAATTTTAGTTTAGATGTCTCTACAATAAGCAAAAGCTCTTGACGGAGGGAAGAGAAAAAAGTATTAATTTAACGGTGAACTTAAGTGCATTTAGTTTTTCAATTAATCCATCTTTAGGGACGATTGTGTAATGAGTAGTCTCGCTTTTAATATACACTCTTCATAATGAAAAGGTCTATAATTTCGTCTTTGTAAAAAGTTATACATATGTAATATATACAGCAAAGGAACTAGAAAATTGTTCCTGTTCTATATTAAAAATTAAATATTGTATGAGAACTAATGTATATTGAGATATTAGCTTATTGGGGTTTCCGGATTTGGCTTATAAGTTGTTTAGTTCGATATGCAGCATATCTTTTCACTGTAAAAAATAACTGCTCCTAAGTTTATACGTGTCACGATCAAGTCATCCAAAACTGTCGCCCCGGAGAAAGACCGGAGATTACAGCATGAAAGAGCCCAACAATACACTTTTAATTTGTCATTATGCAGCAATAAAAACATCGTAAATGAGAGCGACAAAAAACTCGTTCAACGTCTGACAAAAACCGCGAACCGGGGGGCGAAATTCGCAAATCATCCCGCTGTAATGATGGCCGTTTGAAAAAAAATTTAAATATCAAAAGGCCGGACGGGGCACGATAATGGTTTAAAACCATTTTTCATCCAAATCACTCGTGAGTCAGGAGCATGAATACGGTAGCCGTCGACTGTGGATCCATTATCTTGAGTAGAGTTCGATCAGAGTTTTGGTCAAGGACATTGTTTATTAGGCTACATTCTAAACAGAAAATATCGTACCTTTAAAATTAGTCTCGCAAGTTATTAAATTAATAGAATAACCGAAATTAAAAATCTTTACTACCTAAAGATATTTTTAACAATTTTTATCATCATCAGACTATAACAGAGGTCCCAACCGAGCCTCTCTGTAGTTCCGTACACAAATATTACAAATTTTATAAAAAACCGTTCCGAATCGTTAACCGAAGATTAGGCATAATTTTTCTTGTTGTGAAAAACACTATTTATTCATAAATAAATAGAATTTATTTTATGAATAAACAGATTAATTTGTTTTTAACAATTTTATTTGTGCAAGTACTATTTTTTGTTGGCAGGAAAACAATTTGAGGCTTTTCAAATCTTTGAAGTTTTGTTAACAATAATTTTTTAACTCCTCCGATTCAAAAAGTTGCCAACCTTTGGCCTATAAGACATCTCTCAGACGTACGCTTCTCCCAATGATCTCCTCCACCTTTAATAATAGACAAAAATGTTACAAATAATAGTACCCTATATATTAAAGCACCATATTCAATTTATGTAAATTCTGAAGTTAGGTTCCTTTTTGTCGCGGGGATAATCTTCGGAAAGATACTTTTTCTTTTTTTTTGTTGGGAGGAAAATGCCTACGCACTGCCCTCCCGCCACGGGGGTGGGGGAAGGGACTTGGGGCAAGGTAGGGTCGCTTTCGCATTCACTACCCTGCCCTGCCAGCAGAAGGCCCGAACACCGGGCCGCCGGCACGTTGCGAGGGTGGCTCGGCTCACCAGAGCCATCCTCCAGACTTGTGTGGGGTCGTGC
>DWLS01004928.1:0-13298 GCA_018246255.1 Pachliopta kotzebuea | reverse complement strand
CCCCCCCCCCGGGGGGTCCCCGGGCCGCCCCCCCCCCAACCCCCCGCCCCCCCCCCGGGGGGGGGGCCCCCCCCCCCCAAAAAACCCCCACAAAAAAAAAAAAAAAAAAAAAAAAAAAAAGGTTCATCTTCCTAAAATATTCTTTATTACTTCTTTGAAGTATGTACTAAAAGTTCTAAATCGTAAGAAAAAAATTTAATGTGTCCTATTGAAACCACATACATACATGGCTTTGTTTTAAATTAGCGACAAACGAAGTGCGACCGTTTTATCGGAAAACTGTTTCCGTGATTTATTACCTCCTCTGTTTGCAAACCGCTTTTACCAATTTGCAATACGTTGCACAAGTCAAGGTATAAAATAAACAAGTAATTAGAAAAATTAATTAATCATTATTCGAGAAACGAAATTTTCGAACGCATGTTTTATAATTCGTGTAACATCCATGGATGATGACACCATCCACTCTTCCATGGTTTAGTTCCATGTTTATGAATCAGTGTTTGTTTTATTATATGCATTTTGTGATAGTTAGTCCCTTGACTTGTAGGTACATATCTAACTATTTCTGTGAAGCAAACTCAAAATATAGATTCAAAGCAATAATTTTCACATCAATACTTTAAGCAACAACTCCATAATTAATTGGCCTTTCCCAAAAGGCTGTCTAATTACTACCGCAGCGCAATTTCAATAAATGAAAATATAACAAAAAAAAATGCTACATATAACTTGTTTAATATTAATTTTATTTAGGCATATAAAACTTAAGGAATTTTATAGCAAATTTAAACCTGTGTAACAGCAAAGTTACAACGTAAACACCAAATTTAATTAGAAATTATTTAGTTCCAAGGTTTCGGACGTGTTTGCTTTGCAGAAGGAATGCGTGTCTTACATACACCACCAGACCAGTCTAATGTCATCACCATCAGCCGATTAAAGTCCACTATTGAAATAGGCTCTAATTCTTTATCATGTGACATTCTTTTAACCTAATTACTATTGTCAGAAAAAGTTGCAAGAGCCGTTTAAAACGTAACGTACCATGTAATCGAATGAATCTTAATAATATGTTCCCTCATGGTATCAATTCACTCTATACATAACAGAAAACTAAAATTTGATTTATTAAGGAGAAACGTTTTCTAGATACGATTTTGTAAATTTTGGTTCACTTTTAGCTTGTTAAATTTATTAATAATCAATTTATGACATCATCGGTACAATTTTAGTTTGTTATAATAAAAAAGGAAATGGAAAATCTAAATGTGTAATCACACATAGTGGGTATTTTATTAGATACAATGATTTCCACCTGCAACATGCTGCAATCGACTAAAAGCGGTCGGTAAACAGAGGCAGGCAATAAATCACAATAACAGTTTCCCGATAAAATAGACGCACTTGCTCTTCCCCTCGTGTAATATAATAGGAAATGATATTATATTGTTACAATGTTTTTAGAATTTTCTTATTAAGAAAAATATGTACGTACTATATTTTAATATGTAACATATTTAAAAACTTCATGAGTAGTGGAAGACATAACGTTTGAATTTTTCTGTTGATTTTACCACTACCGATACCACTACTGAAATGTCAAAAATCGATAAGAAACTCAAAAGTATGCTTTTAAAAATAATATATCTGGTATTTCAGAATATTCATAGCCATAGCTATATTATATCGACGATAGTTAAATATTTATACTAACAATAAACTATCAAAGTGCTTCTCAAAATGTGCTTCCGTCAAAAGTCGGCAAATAACGGCCTGGCGTCCTACAAACAAATGTGATAAAACAGTGCTGCCCCCTGTCTTGAATAATGTAAAGTTGATATCTGTCTGATTTAGAAATTTTTACAAAAGTTTATGATGAAGATGACAAGTAACATTAACCGCAAAGAATTATTGTAATATGACTTACTAGGTGCTTTATTAACTGGTTATAAACAATACAAAAAATCCTTCGCCAGTAGTGCAATAGTTGTTTTATAGTCATTTCATTATATTTTTCGATTAATTCCGTTAATTATTATAATGTTGCTGTCAATATGATAAATAAAAATGTTATCAAAATGGTTATTTCTTACATAGCTTAATTACTGTTTAGTGGTAACTTTCTGTTAACGTAAAATTTGAAACAAAAAGTAACATTTAAATTCACCAGCATATTGTAGTTTATCTTATCAATAATCAATCGATATTTACTTTCTTAAATTATATTAACAAAGTTAACCTTCTGAGGTATTCTAAAACGGATTCATTCGGATCACTACTGGCGCCGAATGGTACTAACGTAATGTAGATCTCCACAGTGACATCAAAGTCCCGACCAAAGAGGAATATTTCAGAGAATGCTCGAAGACCTACTTCAATAAAGCATCCTCTCACTCCAACTCTCTGGTGACCTATGCGATCAATAACGACTCGCAACCGAAACCCAAGACCCGTAAGCGCAGACCACGCCACGCGTTAATGCTGCTGTCCCAAGGCATTCCGCACACGTAGACCATGCATAACATCGCACCATTACGCCGTCCTTCAAAGAGCAGAGCCCCAGATTGCGTACACAAGGTACACCGCATTCCTGGGCGGCTCTTACCGCCCAGAGCTTCCGAGACAGGCGAAGGCAATAGGAGACCGGTCCCGAGTCCATCTTCGATCACTGAGTACTATCGCTAGTTTAAACAAATACTAATCAAGATACGTGTAAATGAAAATCTGCCGCCGGTTAGCTACACTTTCAGAAGCAGAAGCAACATAAGGTTAGCTTTAGGTGAATAGGCTGTGAGCCCCATGGTCCGTGTGCCCAGCATCAGAAAAACTGAATACGTCGCAAAAGACGGATAAACGCTATCATTATTAGAGAAATTTCAGAAGAAAAGAATAGAAAAAAGTTCAATACAGAGTCTTGATAAATATTGTGAATGGTTATTATATAATGGACATATATTTATCAATCGCAAGTCAGATAATTTTTCAGTACCAAGAGTTTTACAAATAACAGTACGGGACATCCATTCTCTAAATTAGAGAAACCTGTAATATTTTTTAATAACTATGGTTATCTATTTATAAATAATTCGCTAACTTTTACGTGAAAATCATTGCTATTAAACAGGTAAAATTTTGACTGTATTGTTAGAACTGTAAATAAATATAATATTAGTAGTAAAATTTTCAAGCCCGTAATATTATCGCAACGACTTTGTTTTCTAATTGAGTTTAA
This sequence comes from Pachliopta kotzebuea, assembly GCA_018246255.1. Classification (NCBI taxonomy): domain Eukaryota; kingdom Metazoa; phylum Arthropoda; class Insecta; order Lepidoptera; family Papilionidae; genus Pachliopta; species Pachliopta kotzebuea. Next base: position 10,063 of record DWLS01004928.1, on the reverse strand, counting down.
AATTATAAGATTTACTTTCACTAAACTGGCGTCTTAGTTCTATACCTTGACGTTGATTCAATTTTCATAGGCGCGTTCTCTGGTTCAAGAATTTAATAATAAACTTCTAAAAGGTTACCATTTAATCTTGTAAGTGAAGAAAGTAATGTAATTCTAAGTAGAGTAATGTTGTTTCGATTCTCATAGTACCCCTTTATCTTCTAACTTGTAGATGATATACGACCAATAACCTAATGGTTTATAGTACTTCTACTTTTCGGTGATTCTAAAATGCTATGAATCAGTTAGTAAAGAGCGTAAAGTTTTATCCTAAAGTTTTTTTGAAGTAAGGTATACATAATAATAAGGTTCGGAAAAACTGCCACGGTATTTTTTACAGGTAATAAGTAGGAGACCGTTCCGTTACCGGAGACCGCCTAGGTAGATACCATCGCAGCTCCTTTTTCAACTGCTAAATACTAATGTGTAATCATTACTGTATTTCAGTGTGAAGGGTGCCGTTTCTAATAAAATTACTAAGGTAATGATTTTTTTTCAGGTGATGTTATGGCCGCGAAGGTTTCATCGGTCCCATAGCTCGCAGATCCGGACTCTGCACGTTCAACACCGCGGTAATGATACTTAACACCTTATGTCTCAAGGCGACGAGGACAATGTGGTGCTGTTCATACCACCTTAAATAACAAAACGTCGTAAAGGGCAAACGTATCACTTACCATCAGGTGAACCCCTTGCGCGTATTATCACCCCATCAAACAAAAAAAATATATATGACAGAGGAATCAAACAGTTGATTTATTAGAATCTCAAGAACCTGATTCATGGCCATTGAAATAAAAAGAAATTGAAATAAAAGCCATTGAAATAAAAGCTTTTATCAATACTAACAATGATTTTACCGATTATTTAAACTCTTTAAAAGTATCCGTTTATTATTTATGGGATATTCAGAAATTGACCTCGGTGAACTGTTAGGTCTGTGCCAGCAGGAAAGTGATTATGTTTGCGGTTATCGAATGAAAGTCTGCGGTCGAACGGGTTAATGTGAAGTTTAACCACTGAATCTGAATTGAATATCCGGAGAATTTCCAAAGCTCGGTAGAATGCTCGTGTTGGCACTAACATTCCCTTGCATCCTATATTCAATTTTTAAAGTCTTCATTCACAATTAAATCAAATAATCAATACATTACATCTATTAGTAATTTGAATCATTTATATTTTATATTATAGCTGTTACATCAAATTAATTACTATGATTGATTGACTATGAATAAGAAAATCAAAAAGCATTATGGTAATCATCATATCAACCAGTGGACGTCCACTACTGGACATAGGTCTATTATAATATATTCCACAAATACAGTCTTGTTCTGTTTGACTTCCAGTGATTCTTTTCGAATCATCTGTCCACCTAGTGGGATGTCTGCCAAAACCATTATGAAGAAGATAAAGGCGACACTAAAGAAAGGTAGTTATCGTTATAAAAGAATTCAATTCATCATAGAAATTACGAGAGGTACACAATCTCATTATAAAAACGCTTAAAATCCTCAGGACAAATTGAATGATAAATGGCATTCAAGCAACAAGTCCCCGGTTCTCAAAGCTTACCGCCTAGTTAGCTGAAGATGTCCTTTCAGCGCTGACTTATCGAAGCGTCGGGAAGATTGAAAGGGTCGACAATCCCCTCTGAATATTATTACGTACGCTACATCGAGCGAATAAAACTTATTTGTTATTATTATCGCATCGTGAAAGCTTTGTTAGCAGCCCGGCTTTTTCGGTTATCAATATAATTGTAATTTCAACCATTTTCTTGCTTCTGTTATTATTTATCCTAAAGGTTTAAATCTTATAAAAATTTTATTTATATCGACTGGGACGTGACGAACGAAATGTTCATCTGATGGTAAATGATACGCTTGACCATAACAAAGTGGCGTAGGTTAAGATGGTTTACACAACACCCCATTGCGCTCGTCGCCTCGAGACATAAGGTGTTAAGTCTTGTTATCCCAATAATTTCACTAGCTTACTCTATAAACCGGCACCCAGTAATATTTGCATACCACCGTTTAGTGGCTAAAATATGAGCGGCAATGGGTCCTACCTAGACGGTCTCCGGCAAAAGAGACATACCACCAGTAAAACATCATTAGCTACCTTTTATTTAAATCCCGTTGACACTTATTTATAATTTTAAAATAGCTTTTTAAGAGAAACATAAAAGATTACATAGGTATAAATGCAATTAAAAATTACGTCGCCATCCAGATTTTCAGAAGTATATCATTGTTTAATAAGAAATTGTCCGATAATGATTCTTTTTAATCATACGATTAATGCATGTATGCTTCTCTTTTGAATTTAAGTGACGAACATGTAGACATCATCATCATTATTATTTTTTTTTTAAACGGCAAAAGTAGTACTTAAATAAAATGCAGTTAAAAATGATACAAACGATGTTTAACAAGATTCGTTGTCCAGTGTTGCGAGTTGTCTTATATATATATCTGTAATAAAAGTAATCTACTACAGCATTTATTGTGCTATAAAGAGCACAGAGCGCGTGGAAATAACGAGAGAGAAAATTGTATGTCACGTTTTTAATTTAAAAGTATTCCTGTTTTGTACTAGTGAGTGTCCCGGGAGACAATAAAATGTATTTTGTTCAAAATGCACACGGAGCGATATATTATAATAGACATAAAAAGAGTTGTTTCAGGCTTTTTATATATACACTTAACTAGACTGAATGAAGCCCTTTAACGTTATTCAATAATATTTATATTATCTATACTTTGAGAAACAACTTTAACAGAAATGTGGCAAAGTAGTGATTCACATTATGATTACAATTTCAGCTTATCGAAATGCTGCTGAATATCAACCCAACGTGTCCATGTACCAGATTGGACTATCCCGGTCTTTAACCAGTGGTCGCTGATAAACTTGCTCTGCTCTAAATTTAACCCTTTAAAGAAAGAGAGAGAAAAGAAGAATCCCTTAAAGATTCTTACAAGCTATTTTGGCACGCAATCAGCGTACTTAATCGATGTTCTATATCAAAGCACTTAACAGATAATACTAGGTTCTAGGAATCTACCCATATATTTATAACTGCGTTGTATTTAATTTTCTATTTGTATACACCTCAATCTGTATCGTTATAGTTTTACCCATTAACATTAACTAAACATTGGTCCCAAGAGCTACATCAATTATGGAGTAACCAAAATATCATCATTCATCGAATATATATTAAATATGTAACGATAAGTTGCACTGATCAGATAGACTAACAGAATATATGACAGAAGAATATTCTAGTATCAAAAAAGATTATTACCCTTTTATAAAATATAGTATGTACTATGTAAAGTTAACATGTCAGAGATAGACAGGTGTCTCTGATAACATATCAGGAATATACATTTTAAAGTTGTGTTGGTGATAAATAATTTTTTTTTTTTTTACGTATAGGTTAATGCTTGACCACGATCCCACCTGGTGTTAAGTGAAGATGAGGCCTATGATGGTAAGGCGCATTAACCTAGCAAATGCCTATTCACTCTTTTCTTGAAGACGCTCTTACTCCGCCTTAATAATATTATTGGGCACAACCTGTCAACAAAAGAGAACTGGAGTCGTGTTCAAATTGTTATATAAATGAGTTATGAAATTTAAGTGTAAATTAGAATAACACTATACAAATAAAAATCACAACAATGTCATGAATAAGTAAATTTACTGAGCAAGCTTTTGTTGGCGTTATGTCTACACTGATAGTAGGTAGACCTTAAAAATATATAAATAAAGTCTTATGTTATTACGCTCGTAGTAGACTTTGTATTAGACAAATCTACCAATAATACTACTAATACAAGAAAAATCCCTTTTCAATTATAGTAATGCTCTGTCTCTTCTTTGTGCTGCATCCGGTTGCTGCTGCGCGGTTTGTCCGTTGACCGTAACACTTTACGGACCGCTTTAACCGCACACACTGGAATTAAATACCGTTATTTTTATTTGAACCAAAATGCATTTTTTGTATAAATTCAAACGTGTATTACCTTCTAGTTATGTGATAATGTTTAATATGACCAAATACTTTTAATAAGCACGATAAAAACTTGGTTTTATGTTTATAAATTTCTTTACATCAACGACGACATCAACATCCTTTTCAGATAGACATATTTTAATAACAGTAGCATTATTAATAAATAAATATTAAACTTTTTCAAATTAGCTAAAAAATTACGGCAATATTTGTCTAGTAAATTAAAAAGGTACCATCAAACTATGAATGAAAAATAGGTAATTATTATTGTTGTCTCTTCTTTACTCAGTAAATGTACTAAAGTACTATACTAGTACGATATCTGACTTCCAAATTTTCATACATCACAATAAAGATATTGCTATCTGTCAAAAATGCATTCAATAACACAATGGAATCCTTAAGTCCAAATCTTGTCAAGTAAAATTTGTCGTAAAAAATCCTCGTTTACTTTCTTTTAAGACCAATAACTTTATAAAACTAGCCTATATATAACAAAACATCAAAGATAATATATTACAGATAACGTATTCAATGATTGATACTAATATTAGTTCATATACATGTTTACATATTGTATCCACGTAAAGATGTATTATGCATATATCAATAGTTGATTATCTTCATATAAGCATATATATCAACAGGCGTAATAGATTAGAGATAATTACCTGCGGTATTATCAATATGTATTACGCTTAATATGTTAAAGATAAAATATTATAAGCTTAGCTATTATTTATGCCCAGGTTAGACTGATATTGTTTTTCTGTATTAATACCTAAGTCAACGACAAAAATGACTGTGTATAGAAAAATTATCTGCAATCAATATACCCAAGTCCGTTCCGTGTTAAATGTTTAACTAAGGATTGTAATGGTATAACTAAAACAATCATAAAAAGAGTTTCTAAACAAATGTAGATAGACGAAAAAATATCAGTATAATTAGGAAACTTACAACTAAAGAAAACCAGTTTTTGTCAATTTTGCATTGACTGTTATTTAGTCAAATGTGTGCATGTGTGTCCGAATTTTGATGTAGACACGCCCTGGCAAAGCAGTAAGGCCGACTACAATAAAACTTGGCATTAATATTCAGGTGAGTACGGAAATGGTTTTTAGCCATATCCGGTTCAAGTCTGCCAACCGGAAATCGTTCTAAGAGTCACTAAGTACAATAACTATGCATATTTTAACTTTATTCTGATATATACATGTTCTTCGTATAAAACTTACTATTTATATGTGCTTCCGGTATAACCCGCCAACTGGAACCAAAAGTGACCAAGTACTCTAATAATGCATATTTTTGATATCTTTATTAAAGTAAAAATGTTTCATTAGTATACTTTTATTCTTGGGATACAAAGAATAGAACTAAGGTAAAGCCTGACTGTTATAAAAGGCGACTAAAACTGTCTTCAGGTTACCGGGTTTGTAGACAACCTATACAAAAATCTCATTTTTGTATTATACCGACTAATAGGGAGTTTTATGGCCCTCCTTAAGACGTACTTAATGTTACCGCAGACGGACTGCTATGCTTTTCGAAGGAGTTATTTAAAGTGACCTCTCAAGGACGTAATCATTACATTCTAGGAGCAGAATATACTCTGAAGATTCACGTCCTTCCCCTCATTATAAAAAAACATTATGATTTATTAACAAAATAAGACTAAACTTTCGTTATTAAGAAATAAAGTATCGTAGTAATTCATCTCGAGCCAAGAATTTTGTATCGATTTTCAAAGTGTTATCCATCAAACAACTCACTAATATTTTTTACGTACCCTTACTTTGCCTAAAACTTTATAATCACCGTTACTGATAGAAATAATTCATATTTCGATACCTTAGCATTACAAAAATAAATATTTTGGTTATTTTCTTAAAAACCTTTTCTTACAGGAAAATTATGATATTTAGTCGTCTATGAGAGCAATGAAAAAATCTAACCGAAGTGAAACTGCCTTCTTTTTTATATGAGATGGGTATTTATGACAGCAGTGATTTTGACTGAAGGTGTACGAAACAAGCAGAAAACTTACTTAATGGGAAATTTAACCCACATATAACCAGATTACACTCATTACCTTGAAACATAGGATGTTAAGTCTATTTACTGTATTAAATTTGCTAGGTACTGCGTCCTTCAAACCGAAATAGTAATGTTTGCACAGTCATGTTTTTTTTTCTGATGAAGTTCATGCTTTCGGCCACTATTATGGCCGCGAAAGCTTCATCGAACCCTGAGCTCGCGGATCCGGACTCCGCAAGCTGAAACACAGTCCCGGTGGCGTACTTGTTGTACTGCAGCGCAAAAATAGGAGTTTCGGTGGTACCTACCTAGAGATTAAATTTTACCTGTTCTGTTGTTACTATAAATTATCTTAGATGATGACTCATAAATTATTTTATATATCATCATCCTCATCTGAACCGACGAATGCTTATTGCCAGGCATTACATAAATTGTACAATTATTATTATAAAAATTATCCCAAAGCGAATCGGTTGCTTTTTTCCAGTAACCGATTCGGTACTAAACCTTTGTTCATTTCGTTTTGTTGATGACAAATCTATCCACCAATGGCGTTTTGGATCATTTCCAATAAAATAATTGAAATATTAATAATCAATTGAATTTCTGGAAACTAGCCAATGTACATAATGAACTTAAACTCTTTAACATATTATTTAAATAAATTATATTATTACAACAATCACAAAATTTTTAAAATGTATAACTACTTAAACGCCTCCCTCGTGCAAAACAATTGCCCATTTTCGTCTTTTCGTCCAAAATCCCTCGGTGCCTGAAGACTAAAATCTTCGAACAGTGCGTGTTGCCAGTGATGACTTATGGTACGGCTCCGAAAATTAGTTGCTAACTATGGGTCTCATAAGAAAGCTCAAAATCACACAGCGAGCGATGGAGAGGGCTATGCTAGGAGTATCTTTGCGTGATCAAATCAGAAATGAGGAGATCCGCAGAAGAACTAAGGTTACCGACATAGCCCTGCGCGTCGCCAAGGTGAAGTGACAATGGGCAGGGCACATAGCTCGCAGAACTGATTTCTAGCGCATCCATGTTTATGAAGCTAGTGCGGTGTTTGTGAGAGTAGCACTAATTTGGTTTAAGCATTTTCAATACGGAAATTTTGATGTCAAAGATGTACGGCGCTGAACGATAAGCTGAAGAATTGGGAATTGACCACAAAACAGTTTTGGCGCATTTGAAATAACTGTGTACACAAAAAGCTCGATGTTCGGGTACCCCACGAGCTCGCTGAAAGAAACTTTAATCATTTGTGATTCTTTATTACGACGAAATGAAACCGAACCATTTTCGAAGAAGCTGATAACTGGTGATGAAAAGTGGATCACGACAAGAACGTCGAAAAAGGTCGTGGTCAAAAGCCGGTCAGGCTTCACAAATTGTGGCTAAACCCGGTTTAACTTGCAACAAGGTGATGCTGTGTGTGGTGGGATTGGAGGGGCATTATTCATTTTGAGCTGTTACCACCAGACAGAATCATGGAATCTGAACTCTACTGCGAACTACTGATGAGATTAAAGCAAGAAGTTGAGAGAAAGTGGCCGGAATTAATGAACAGAAGGAGTGTGATTTTTCATCTTGGTAACGCTAGACCTCTTTAGCCACTCAGCAAAAATTAAAAGAGTTTGGCTGGGAAGTGTTAATGCATCCGCCGTATAGTCATGATCTTACACCTTCAGATTTTAGCCCGTTTCGGTCTCTTTAGAATTTTTTAGGCGGTGTCAGGTTAACATCACCAAGGACTACCAAAACCACTTGTCGCGGTATTTTGACCAGAAGTACCAAAATTTCTGTAGCAATGGAATCATGTTCCTTCGTACAAGATGGCAAAGTAGTATTAAACATAATGGTAACTACATTCTTTAGTTAAAAATAAATAAACTATATTAAAATACAATACGTTTTGTATTTTCTTTAAAAAAAGCGAAGGAACTTTTTCCCCAACCTATTATGTTTCAATCTAAATAATTCTTCGAATCTATTCTTTGTTATGTAGTTTCCGGCTCACGGTTTGTCGACTGACCGTAACCACTTTAGAGACTGCTTTTACTGCAACACTGGCATTAAAAGCATAGGATTTACTTTGTACGTACGAGCCGAAACACACTCATTGCTAAATTAAGCCAGAAGTGGATTATTCCCCACAGGATAGCATGTTTGAGCGATTTTAATTCACTTTGCAATATCTTTATTTTGCCTTTTGCATTTAATTGTCTATATGTACTATTACAAAATTCATTGGACAGCCATGTGGACTCATTATACAGATTTTGTAAAGCTTATGGTTTTATTTAACTACTTAATTACCATTATTATTACCTTTTCTTGTTACTACTGTATTGTTTCATTAATTGCAACCACCTTTATATAATATTATTTAGCCTAATCTAACTTTTATAATGTGCTTAAAATAAGTTTATGCGAGTGCTATGTCTACTTATTTTCTTTTCATGATCGTTTTGTCTGCTTTATATAATGTGATTGTGTATGATGGACTGTAGAAATAATAATAAATAAAATAAGTACATTGCCAACGTTTTCTTATTAATTATATTTGTGATATAAGTAAAGGTCTTAATATTACATGTAGTAGTAAAAATATTATCTATAACAATCATTCATTTATATAAAAATGGATAATCATTTCGATTTCTTTCTTTACTTATTTGGCTCTGGTTTTCCAGCGCCGTGAATAAGAAAAGTTTTAATTTATTTTAATACTATCTACATTTTATACGTTTTGAAGGGAAACCAGAGTACTATCTACATTATTTAAGAACATACCGTATCTTTATCTAAGTTTTACTATAATTTGGCAATAGAAATACTACACTATATGTACGACAAACATGCGTTTCATTTTTAAAAATAAAATGGAACGTATGTTCGAATAAAAACAATTCGAAATTTAAAGCGAAGGCGGCGTCCTGCCCTCGATAAACAATTAAAGATCACGGCAGGGAGTCGCCCGTGACCCGCGCTACTGGGAAGCACGCGGAAACATTTTGGGTGGTTGCTAACATCCCCGTGCACGTGATGCAGCGTTTGGTAGTAGAGCTGGTGACTCCAAAAAACCTAAACTCCTAAAAATGGGTTTTTCACTATATTTTAAAGCTGGTTCATACCAATGACAATGTCATTTTAGAAACGGCATTGAATGAATTAACACAAACTCATGTGTATAAAAAGATAGATATTTGTAGCTAAATTATCATTGCTGTTAAATAAAGTCGACCAGTTACTATGGAATATTATAGTGTCTTGTTATAGTTGTTTTACATATTTTCAGCGGGATGCAGTAAGGCATAAAGTTTGCATATTGAATTTTGAGACACCATTTTCCAAGTAAAGGGAAAGTTATTGAAACGGAATCCTTTTCAACTTATATTTCATTGCGTTCAACTTTGTTATGAAATTAGACGCATCATTTGTTTTAAATTTTTTCTCTATTTCCTTATCTATTTTGTCGTCTATATTTTTCTTTAACTTATTAAAACCCTCATTTTACTACCATACTATCTAATGGTAAACGACGGTGTAGTCTTTAATAGTAAAGCAATCTAGTCTAGTACAATGTTTATTTTCGTTCGGACTAAAAATTGTATTTTATATTTTTCTTTTGTTTAATCACATATTGTTGATAAACTAGCCATAAGGACCCATTGTATAAGATTAGTATATAAGAAGCTTATATTACTAAATATAAGCAGTTCTCTAGTTACATAGTCATAAGAGGAAGGCTAACAATAAACAAAGGAAACACTTACTGATAAACTAAAATATAAATCTGTTACCACTCGATAACAGATTCATTAATCACATGTTGTTGATAAACTAGCCATAAGGTATAAGGTATTGTATAACCTTAGTATATAAGAAGCTTGTATTACTAAATAAAATCAGTTCTCTCTCAGTTTTTATTAACTTAAC
>DWLS01004927.1:0-13299 GCA_018246255.1 Pachliopta kotzebuea | reverse complement strand
TCGACAACCCGACCACATACCAACAAAATTCCAACGGCTCTGATCTTATTTAAGCGAGATCTGTCTGTATGACAAATTTCAGCACCAGCTCCAACCCATTGTAGTTCTCGAGATTGAAAATTGTTGACGTACAGACGGACGGACATTGTCGTATAAATAAGGATTTAAACAATTGTATCTTTTGTGATGTTAATAAATGATGCCTTGTTACATCAGTAATTTCATTGGCTCCCAACCCATATCAAACTGGAGCATAGTGATGTTTTTAAAATACTGTTAGACGGTAGAAATAAGAGCTGCGAAGATACCTAGGTTTTTAGCGAAGGATTTTTTTAAGCCCCGAAACGAGCAAGCAAACCTAATGGTAAGTGATATGCTTGACCGTAACATATTGCTGGTTAAGATGGTATACACATCACATAGCGCTCGTCGCCTTGAGATATGAGGTGTTGTCTCGATATTTCAGTAATTTCACGAGCTTGCAACTCATTTCAAACCGGAAGACAGTAAAGTATTCATACAACTGTTGCAGCAGAAATAAAAGCTGCGAAGATACCTAGAAGGTCTTTGGCGAAGATTTATTTTTTATATGAATAGTCGAGCAAGGAGTTCACCTGATGGTAAGTGATACGCTTGACCATAACATAGCGCTGATTAGGATGGTATACACATCGCCACATCTAATCCATTTGTTTATAACGACTGTCATAGTAACAATTATAAAAATAAACAAGAACTCCGAATATACCGAAGAATGTAAGCAAAAACGTAAATAAATAAATAAAAACTGTATTAAGTGATTAGATGATTGAGTCGATCACCTGGTGATAAATATAGCTTCATAACAATTTGAGTTCACCTGATGGTAGGTGATATATTTGCCTATAACATAGGGCTGGTTAAGTTTGTATAAATTTCCTTCGTCGCTTTGAGACATAAGTAGTTAAGTCTCGTTACCTCAATCTTTTCAATAGTATACAGCACCTTTCAAACTAGAACACAGTAATGTTTACACATTACTGTACGCCAGCAGAGATACCTGCGACCTAGACGGTCTCTGGCGCTAAGTTTATAGATTGCAATCAAAACATCATCACCACATCAGTGATGGGTTTGATGATATAATTCAATGTTGACTATCATGAGTATCACTTTAGTATTACTGCCTCACGAACTTATAAATCATAAATTCATTACTATTTATTAAAATTATATGCTGATAAGAAACTTCTATCAGATGATGTAGTCTTCGACCCTGAAGAGATACAGCTATATTTTTTTGGCTAATCATTCACCTGATGATAAGTGAAATGCTTGCACATAATATAGCGCTGGTTAAGATTGTATACATAGACATTGCTCTTTGGCCTGAGATATATATAATATTAAGTCTCGTAACCACAGTAATATCACTTGAATACAGCACACTATAACACAGTAATGTCTGCACAGTACTGTTTGTCGCAATAGAAGCTGCGGTGGTAGAAAAATAACCTTTAGTACTTTAACGAAGTCTAGTTAAATTTAGATACAACGCTTTGATAAACTATGAAACTTAGATCTTTATTCTATTATTAGGAATCTATTGTTCGAGATAATTAGGTTTAACCCAGCTCCTAATCAGTTATATCGAAACACTGTATTCCGGTTTGAAGGGAGTTATATATTAGTGAAATTACTGGGGTAATGAGACTTAACATCTACTTATCAAGGCGTCGATTTATCTATCATTATCAACTACTTATCATTTGTAATCAAGTGAACATATAGTCTGTGTATTAACAAAAAATTACTTTAAATTTGGAGAAGGAGGGTGTAAAGAGTCTTATACAATAGCTCACAAGACCCAAGCTAACTTCACCTGCTCGTAGTGTACTCTGCTAATCAACTAACGAGATTAACTCCTCATCGACAAGCATTGGGCCAGTTGCCAGTTGGGCCAATCCTCCTACTGTTGGCTGAGGCCAATGTCCAGCAATTGACATCAATCGGTTGATGTATAAGACTATTATTTTGAAATCTTTTATAATGATAATGTTGGAGTTTATTCTAATACAAACGGACGAAGTTTTTTGTATTGGAGTTTCATACAATTGATTAAAAGAAATTCGCGCTAAACGGTAAAGCGATGTGTTAAACAGCGAATTAAATAAAACCGCTAAAGTAAAACAATATCTAAAAACCTGCGTGTTACAGTGGCGCTATTTAATTTATCAGGAACCGGTTACGATTAAAGTATTAAAAAAGATCACAAATTCGTTTACTGAAAAAGAAATCTTAATACATACGAATAGAGTCGATCAGACAGTTTGAGTAAATCTTTACAAAGATTAGTCGACTGATAATCAAACGCCCGGAGACACCTGTTCTCAGATGAATTGCCCGATGTGTTTCGTAATAAATTAGTCGACTAAATTGATTTTATCTATCATACATACAACGCCGTTATTTGACCATAACTAATATCGATGACTGTCAAAATAAGTCAAATCTCTGATGTGTTTAGGAAGCAACGCAAGTTAGAGAAGTAAAAAATAACAAATTGTAAATAATTGGTGCTGGTGGTATTCCCCAGGTATTCCCAAAAATAACTGCATTCTAAATTATATAATAAAAATGCGGTTTTGAGCCTTAACCTCTAAATTATTTTAGGTTATTTACAGCGTAGATCTTTTTACAGTTCCAAACTTATGTACAGTAATCAATGTATATGAAGGATTTGTCATAAAAAGGCGACTAATATAGGAAATAATGACAGTGAATGAGTACAAAAATATCTGGTAAAGCTTATAGTATCAATATATATACTAACTTGAAGGTTTTTTGTATGTTTATAGCCAAGCGATATGATACATAGTTTAAAGCGCGCGATATTAATTGCTGTTATAGTAATTGCATATAAATTGAAAAATTCGTAGGCGCAGACCGGATTCGAACCCGGTATCTTCGGAGAGGAAGGTAAGCGTTCAAATCACTAGGCTATCACTATTGAAAACAAAACTTCACAGCTAACTTGAAGGTAGGGAAAAGAAACCTGATTGCTTCAGCGTAAGAGACTGATGCGCTGACTTAAATACTTTGTAAAGCTTGGAACTTAAAGCATGGATACTTTGTGAGGATGAAATAAAGTACAGGATATGGAGAAGAGGAATCTGAAATAAGAAGTCCATAGCTGTCCCAGTTAAGAAGATATGAAAAGTAAAAGTTAGGACAATGATTTCATTAGCCGATAGACGTCCATTGCTGGAAATCAGCTTTCTTCGACAGGTGGAGTTGGGCCATATCCCACCACACAGGACCAATGTGAGCAAGTTGAGAGCCAAAGCTTCGTTTGTTGATTAGCTGGGTTCACCACGAGCAGGGAACGTTGGCTTGTGTCCCGTGAGTTATTGTGTGGGACCCCTTATACCCCAGAGGGTATATGCACTAATTTAATTCAAAAACTAGAATTATTCTTTTCCTTATTGATATGCTAAAAGAAAGAGTGATACAGAAGATATAATATCTAAAGAGAAAGGCTAAGAGAAGAGACGCAGTGTGGATAATATTCTGGGTAAAAGGATGATGATAATGATGTGAAAGGGTCTTATGCAACAACTCAGGAGAACGAAGTCTCACCTGCTCGTGCTGCAGTTTGTTATCAACAAACGAGGCTCTGGCTCCTCACCAACTTGCATTGGGCCAACGTGGTAAGTGACGGCCCAAATCATACCAGTATTGAGGGAGGCTTAAGACCAGCAGTGGACGTTAAGCGGCTTAGTAAAATAATGTCCGTCTAGGTATGTGCCACCACAGCTTCTATTTCTACCGCCATATAGTAATATGAAAAGATTACTGTGTTCCAGTTTGATGGGTGTTGAATGCTAGTGAAATTACTGTGGTAACGATAACACCTTACATCACAAGGTCATCTCAAAGGTAAAAAGACTTAACACATGCCTCAGAGCGACGAGCAATCTGGTGCTTTGTATACCATCTTAACCATCGCTTTGTTATTGGCAAGCGTGTCACTCAACATCAGGTGAACGCCTTGTCCGTCGGGTTCATAAAAAAATATAGTTTATTTGTAATATTATATATTCACTTTTTACCTTCAATCTTAGGTTCAACTTAATACCAGGTGGTCATTAAACCTATGCGTAGTAAAAGAAAAATCTTTGATACTCTCCAATTCTACAGTTTAGCTGTAACCTAGCTTTCTAACGAGTCGAAGATCGATCTGCTGGTGATTACCAATTCACCGCGATGAATGTGGTGCACATTGGCCCGGTTCAGTTTGTGACCATTACCGGCACATTATTAACTTATTGTCGTCAACTAAACAGCGGTTAATGTAACGCGGTTTGTGGTCTGCGTTACCGCAAAGCTTTGGATGGTTGAATGTTTCTACAGTTTAACTGTGAGTTAACGTTCGCGTTACACCATCAATATATCAATCAGTCACCATTTAAATTTAATATCATTAAAGTTGGTATATACTTTAACTAACCCGCATTGGGCCAGCGTAGTGGGAAATGGTCCAAATCACCGTTTTATTATAAGAGGCTTATGTAGAGTAGTGGACGTCTATCAGTTGATGGTTATGAATGTATATCATCATCAGCCGATAGACTGCTGGACATAAGCTTCTCCTAATAATGGAAGGATTTGGACCAACTCCCACCACTCTGGCCTAAATGCGGGTTAGTTAGAGTATATACTAACATTAATGATATTAAATTGAAATTACAAGTGGTTGATGTGTGTTGGTCCTGAACACAGGCTTTTCCTAAAAGGAGGGGGATTTGGGCCATCTACCACCACACTCATTAAGGGTTAGGGAGTCAGAGCCTCGTTTGTTGATTAGGAGAGTCCGCGATCAGGTGAGGTTCGCTTGGGTCCATGATTTGTTGTGTAAGACCCCTTACACCCCCAGTGGACAAGTATCGGATGATAATGATGATGGTTGTGAAAGTATGTATAATTGGAAATGTTTCTTTCATTGAAAGTACTTTCTCTTTTAATAGAATTATATTACTTGAGATATCTATTCACTTGTTAAATGATCCGTACATGAAAGTATACGCTGATCGATATGAGAGTTATATGACCTTTTTATTAAGCAAGAATTGTAGCTTTTTGTATATGGGGACTGCTGTGGGGATCGCGTGCCAGGTCCGCCTCCACCACAAATAGCTGGTTCGCGTGGTGGCACACAGACCTGACGTTCACCACGGATGCATTTTTTACAGCTTTATTACAAAATTAGTAGTTGCCCGTTGCAAAAATGTTTAATATGAGAATAACCATGTCATAAACAGAGGCGTCTGCTAATTAAGTTGGCGCAGCGACATTCCATTCCGTACGGACGCACACCAAGAAAGGAAGATATTAGTACGAAACAACAGCTACAAATACATTACTGTGTGTCATTAAAATAAATAGTAATAAATTCATATAAATTAGTATAAATACTACAACTCCAAAGATAAGGATAGCCGACCCTATCGAACGTGAGAAGAGGCAAAGAAGAAGAAGAAGACTACAATTCATGGGATCCAAGCCAACCTCACCTGCTCGTGGTGCACCCTGCTGATCAACAAACGAGGCTCTGGCTCCTTATCCTCATTGGGCCAGTGCGGTAGGAGACGGCCCAAATCTTTCATTATCTACTGGTGGAAGGTCTCTGTTGCTACAGACTGTCTATGTAGGTACCACCGCAGCTCCTATTTCTACCGCCAAATAGTAATATGCAAATATTACTGTGTTCCGGTTTGAAGTGTGCTGTATGCTAATCAAATTACTGGGGTAACAAGACTTAAATTATGTCCCAAGGCGACGATTGCAATGTGGTGCTGTGTATACAATCTTAACCAGCGCAACGTTATGGGCAAGCGTATCACTTACTATCAGGTGAACGCCTTGCTCGTATCATCGCCTCGATATATGTATGTATTCATTAAGGCATAAATAGATCTAGTAATGGACATATGTCGGCTGATGATACTACATATAAGTATCCTATTTTATCTTCAAAGAATTTCTCATCTTGACGGAGTCTTTAAGTCAATCACGCAATTACAACATCAGTTGATATACCCTCACTGCTGGTCTTAAATCTTCCACAATAATGTCGAAATTTGAGTATTTTTATACCCATGCGATTTATCAGGTCAGATTCGAACTTGGTACCTTCAGAGGTCGACGTTCAAACTACTAGGCTATCACGACGCAGAACGGAATTTGGGTTATCTTCTTTAGTAGGGAACTAGATCCTCGTGTGTTCGTTACCATAATTCACCTCAAGATGAGGTTGACTTGGGTATAGTGAGTTGTTGTGTGGGATCCTTTAAAACCCATCACATAAGTTATCAAGTTAAATTCTTACAACACCTCATCCGTTAGTAGAATGGTTAGACGCGAGGTCATATACACAACAATATTCATTGTTATACAGACTGAGATATAAATCACGCTGGAACCTACACATATGGTTGCAAAACGGTCACGCTTGGCAACTGGCAAGCCGGCGAGCCGTGTAATGATCACACTAATATGGTGCCAGTGGTCGGACTTTACCTACCATTCAAATCATTACTTTTATTCTAGCGTTTGCTTGGAGATATCCACATGGATAGCCATAGGCCCAAACCATATGGCAAGCCCGACTCTGCTGATTCCGTTTAATCTCCTCTCTAAAACCGCTTGTACATTACTTCAGGGAGGCTTTCGTCTTTTATCTTATAGCTTCTTGTTTTTGTCTTCTTATTTCCTTGAGCATTTCCGTTTCTCTCCATTTTCTCTATTCATTCGAACAGGGCATGATTTGGTGAGTCTATATTCGCAATATGGGCAAATATCATTCTCTACTTTTCCTATTGCGTGGAGATGGGTGTTAAAAACTCCATCTCCAATTAGCGCTTGTGTGCTTGAATATTCAAATCATTACTGTATAATTATGAATTGTTTACTAAACACATTAGGTGGTAGGTCTCTATACCGTACATTTTCCATTGTATTGGTAGGTCACTTGCGTAGTCCTGTAGTCTCGGGCTACCAAGAATATGACTAAGGTAAGCCCTGCCTGTGATGGAAGGAAACTGAAAGGGTTTTGGGGTTCGTGAGCTCTGAGAGTGGGTCTCTTAATGCCCATTAAGCGAGCCCGGGGCGGACAACAAGTAAGGAATGATCTCGTATTTTGTTTATGCTGGGGATAGCAACAGCTCTCCGGGATGTGCTTAGCAGTGCAGGTAGGCATCAGAGAGATCCGTAGGATATCCGCAATACACTGAGAATGATCACCGAAGAGTTTTTAGCGGGTATCCCACATAACCCTGACATTCCCCAAAAGCAAGTTATCTTTTGAAGATTCCCCCGCAATAAAAAAATAAGGTCTCTTACTACAGACCGTCTACGTAACACCGCAGCTCTTATTACATACGACAATTACCACTATGTTTACTGTGTTACTTTGGTAAGTAGAAGTATAAACAGAATAGAAGAAAAACAATTCAATCTCCCTGTCCTAAAAAGTGTAACGAGACTTAACACCTATGTCTCAAGGCTATCAGCGCAATGTGATACTATATATATATATATGTATATAATCAGCGCTATGTTAGGGGCAAGCGTATCACTTACCATCAGGTGATCACTTTACTCGTATCGTCTATTAAAAAAATTTTTTGAAGGCTGATGAAAAATGTACTTGGCAGCTGTATAGAAAGGATCTACATTCATCAGCTCATGATGTAACTCGTCACATAATTTAGAGTAAGGATGAGCAACCAATATAATATTTTTTAGCAGCCTGCTCATAATTCTTATAAATAATTAACGAAATTTTATTTATAACAAACAACAAAAAATTAAATTAAATAAAGTAAAGTTATATACAAACTTAGTATGTACTGTCATTTTGTAATGATTAATTTCATCATAATATATTGATAGGAAATGTCGTTACAAAAACCAAATTTTAAGAATGTTAGGCCGCGTGTTGCTCACCCTTGATATAGAGTGATACGTATTGTAGAAAAAAAAAACCGTTTAGAATATCTTATACCGTTTTTAACGGCAAGTGTACCACCTACCAGCGTGCTCGTGCGCATCGATGGCCCTTCTTCCCCTTCGCTTGTTAGATACAACAGGTGCCCGCACAGCTGTCCCAGCCGACAGGTTGATAGGTTACCATAGGAAATAGTACAATGCCATCATTTTTTTTTTCCTATTCAACCGGAGTTCGAACCCTGTACTAATGAACTGGTTACGACTTTGAAAACATACGTCCTTTTGAATTCGCTTCATTTGTATTAGGCGAAGCTGATAATTTTTAGATCTACAATGAATATATGAAAAAAGGTGAAATATTTTTTTGTACCACTAAAGTGACAAACAAGTATTCGACCTGCCTGATGGTAAATAGTTACCGTAACCCATAAGCCTGCAGTACTAAAGGCAACACTAGTGCCGACTCCAGAACAATCTCATCAGGCCTTTTTTGAAAGGCTGTCAGAAATAAGTTTAAAAAGTATTTAAAACAACAATCTTTTGAAAGAAATCTTTTGAAGAGAAAGTACTTATAAGTAAAGTGATGCTAAAGTTAGATGATTGTACAAGTTGTGTTTAACTTAAAGTAAAGAATATTTCCAGATTATGTTGAACTAACGATCAATCAACCTTTTCAGAACCTGTGGTAATGAAGACGAAAGTCGCTACATATTTTTCGATTTTGCAAAGAATATATCAGAAATAAAATGTTATTAAATGTCAATAAAGAAAGAAAAATTAATGAGAAAACCAATTTAAGTATGGTATTTCGCTAGTAGTAGATTCTAGAAGGTGACCGTCTAGTTAGATACCACCGCAGCTCCTATTTATACCACTAAATAGTTATTACATATATGTTAGTCAAGAGCATCAATTACCATCAGGTGAATGATTTCCTCGTCTCATCACCTCCTCGAATAATATAAATTGAATAGAAATGTAAGATATATAAACAATATTATATAGTAAACATAAACAAATTTAATATAAACCAATCAAAAGAAGTAAATTTAAATATATATGTATATATATAACAAAGTTACATAAGAAAAAGAAAATATAAACCAGAGTAAGATAATGATGGAATAAATTAAAGATAATGCCGATGAAAATATGAGAGGTAACAATGATTTCCTTTTCATTCAATATGCGGATTTTTTAATGTATACTTTATGATAATTATCATCACCCATTAGACGTCCACAGCTGGACAAAGGCCTAACCCATCAGTGGGAAAAGGCCGTTTCCCAATACAATTCATCAAAAGCCATACTCTGTGAGTGAAGCTAAAACTAGGATCACTAAATACCTAGACTCTTTTAATTATTCAAAGTTTATATTAATGTAGTTATTTGTATTATGTATTATTTATTTATATATAATTAGCTATATATAACATGTATACATGTATGTAATAGTTATAAGTTAAGAGTTATAGGCGCCCACAGCATAGGTTTGCTTACTGTGGAGCCATCGGAAATCAAAAGTGTGTGTATATATATATGTATATTGCAATAAGTAAATTTTATTTTTCATAATCCTTACTTAAACGACATTATCCGTCCGTCCGTCTGTCCGCCAACAATTTTCAATCTCGAAAACTACAAGGGGCAGGAGCTGGTGCTGAAATTTGTAATACAAACAGATCTCGCTCAGATAAGATCAGAGCCGTTGGAATTTTGTGGGTATGTGATCGGGTTCCCGAGTTGTGGGTCCCCAAAGTTTAAAAATTTTGTATGGGCCACTTGTTATTCTTATACTTTAATAATTACCTTAATATTTCTCCAATTATTACAATAATCTCCACATACATATAGACAAGCCTTTCTAGTTGATTACGATCCTTTCAAAATCCAAACGATCCAATACTTTTGTATGAAATATAGTAATTTGACAAAGAATAAGGCATTGTGTGAATTCAGCGAATCACTGTACATTGTAATTTTGTTGGGAAACGGAGGTAGAATGGATTTTTAAAGCCGTGCCAGCCGGTTCAATGGTAGCAGCAGGGGATTGAACCTACAGCAGCTGCATATTTATCCAATTGTGGTTTTATTTTATAAAAACTATGTATTAGCTTTCTGTTTAGCTATTCTAATTAAAGATTAAACCAGCGCTTTTTCCTTCTCTATACAACAGGGCTCTTTTCTATTAAATAAAATATTAATTTTGATAATTTCACACTAAGTAGATAGATTAACACTTACAGTATATTACAGTGAATTAAATTAACTAAAGTCATAATCTAAATGTGGGCAAGGATTTATCGCTATAGATGATCTCTACCAGATTTTATTTTTGTCGCTGAGAAATCTACTAAAGATACCATGCTGGGGAATTCAGAATTATGTGGAGTCACACCTTCTAAAATCCCCTTGGTGGTCATCCCCAGTACATTGCGGGATCTTCTACAGAACTCATCAGTACCTCACTAAACTGCTGCTAAGCAAATCCTAGGGAAAGCTGTTCCCCTCCACAGCACTCACCACATCGTACTTTATAAAGCTTTCACTCCCAGGCAGGGCTTACCTTAGTCTTATTCTTGATTTCCTAAGACTATAGGCTTAGTAAAGGCTACCCAGAACAAGGACAGGAGATAAAGAAATAAATAAAGTGAGTGTTAATTTTATATTATGTATTGCTTACACGTTTCGCGTCAGGTCGTATGTGTTGTCTGTAATAAGCATACAATGGGAGGAACACGAGCGATAAAGGCAGTGCGTGTTAAACGGATGACGCCTTGTGGTAATGCCAACTGCCGACCGATCTTTGTTATAAATTAACAGTTTGAATCATCACTGTAGTAAAATGATTTTTTTACTATGGTATAACGTCATTAATAGAAGTATTTTATCTCTGATGGAGAATGTACAAAAATTCAATAGAAAATAGTTGCTTGGAAAAAAGTTTTATAGAGAAACACCACCAGAGCCTATGTTTTGTTTTTATAGCATTCCTCTTCGTGATGTGGGTAAAGGTCTTGATTATCTATTATTCTTTAAATCTTTTACTTTACTTTCTTTTAACTTTTCCGTATTTTCCCTATCTCGGTTTCATGCTTCATATTTTCTTTCACTCTTTTATCCTTTGTGCATTATTCTTATACCTCTTTCATGCATCGCCTTTCAGACTAAAAGCGCTGCATTTTTACTTTAATATCTTGTTTCATTTTCTATCTTACTTTTAATATATTAGCCATGCTTATGTAGTTCATTGTTATTAGATATCTTATACTAAAATATATGTAAGAGATATATAAGCAATATCATACATACTAAAAAAGGCAGAGCTCATGCCCCAGTAAATCAAAAGTAAAAAAGACTATAAAAATATAGAAACGTTGATTAGTTATATTATAGTAAAGAAGTAGCTTAATTATAATTTTTTATATATCGCTTAGACTCAGTTTCTAAGGCTACTTTAGCTTTCAGTAAGGAAAATTTGAAGAAACCGATATGATCCAATAAAAACAACTAGTGGAAACGAGGTATGCTAAAATCCTCACTAAGTCTACACACAAAGCAATACATATAACTTTAACCTATATAAAACTAAAGTATTTAAAGAGACGAGCCTTGCTTAACAAGAAAACACAATCAATCCCATAATATTTCAATTCAACTTAGACTAAATAACTATGTTATGTACCAAATGTAAAAACTATATTTTAAAAACGATGTATTCATGAAATTAACTAAACTTTTAATACAGCAGTGACGATAACTTACCGCCTCGAGACACAAGTTGTTATATCTCGTTACCGCAGTAATTTAACTAGCTACAATCCCCTTCGAAGCGATACACAGTGGCGTTTTTCACACTACTATTTGACGGTAGAAATAGGTATTGCGGTGGTACCTAACTAGGCGGTCCGAGGTAAAAGACCTTCCACCAGTGTATTGTTGTGGGTTGCATTTGGTTGTGAAGTTTTCGTTTCGAATGAATATAAAGCTGTGTGTACATTGAACACGTTTGGTACATAACGAATGTAGCCAAGTTGATTGCAGGGGGCCGTAGCTGACGGTGAAGTGTCGGTCAGTAGTTATTTTGGATTTCCATAAAGTCGATAGCTACAGCGTTATAAGTAGTGTCACCATGAGAGCACTGTTACAGGGAATAGCAGCAGTTTAATAATTCTTTTGGGTGATATTGATGCCTTCAGCTTCTATCATGGCTGTGAAAGCTTCATCGGTTCCAGAGCTCGCGGATCTGGACTCCAAAAGCTAGACTATGCAATGCCCCGAACTAAGGCAGCGTTGTAAAAGACGATACAAATCCCCTTACTATTAATGAAGGCTTGCATCCAGCAGTAGACGTCTATCGGCTGTAGAAAGGATAAAAGATTTTTGAGGTCGGACAAGAACGATCATTGACCATCGTCTTGTTAGTAAAAAAAATATACTGCTGTAAGGTGATAACATATATATACCCTGCTTCTGGAGGAAGTCAGGGTTATGCGGGATTTATACCCACTAAAACTGCCTCAGTGGTCATACTTGAAACGTTGAGGAAGACCCTAGGATCTTCTACGAAACTCACCAGTCCCTTCCTGCACTATTAAGCATACCCCAGGGAGAGCTATTACCCTCCCCAACGTTAAAAGTGTCCTACGATGGAGTAGGAGACCACTTTGCGTTTGTCTATCCTGGGCTTTCTCAATGGATAGTAAGAGCTCACGCCCTCAATTCTCATGAACTATATAACCCATTCAGTCAACTTCTACATGCAAGGCTTACTTCAGTCCTATTCTTGATAGCCCGGGACTACAACGCTAGAAGTGGTGACCCTACAATTGTATAGCACGGCCCCCGCCGTTTCCGGCCGTAGCAGCGCGTGACGACGCGGGTCACGCACTAGCGTGGAACAACAATCCACCCTACCCTACCTGCATTAATAAAGTAATTCTTACCAAACTACAGCCAAACTCTTTCACACAAATATCTAGATATAATAAAAAATAACTCTTTTACGGTAAAATTAGTGAAACACTGGAATGCTCTACCTAATGATATCCGCGCCTGTCCCTCCTTACCTATCTTTAAGAAGAGAGTTAAAGACTCTTTACTTCTATTTGCTTATTTTATTTTTACCACTATGTATACTTGCTATATAT
Source organism: Pachliopta kotzebuea (assembly GCA_018246255.1). Classification (NCBI taxonomy): domain Eukaryota; kingdom Metazoa; phylum Arthropoda; class Insecta; order Lepidoptera; family Papilionidae; genus Pachliopta; species Pachliopta kotzebuea. The sequence goes on along the minus strand of DWLS01004927.1, from coordinate 158 downwards.
GTTCCTTATATGTTACTATTACTAGTACACGGTACAACTTCACAAATAATTAAAATAGTATATCTTTCCTTGGGTATAATGTAAAAGAACTCTTTTTAGGGTTAAGCTCGCCTTTATAACATTATGTTACTTTTAGTAAATAGTATTGTTGTAAATGT
>DWLS01004926.1:0-13300 GCA_018246255.1 Pachliopta kotzebuea | reverse complement strand
AATAGCGTAAACCAGTTTAGCAATTTATTTACTATTTAGGTATCCGCAGTTGCTTGCCTAGTGTAAACCATCGGAAAATCAAATTAATTTGTTTATAAATAAATGTTGTTATAAATAAATAAATAAAAAAGTATTTATACAATCGTAGTAGTCATTTTGTATATAATTATATCTAATAGTTATAATAATACATCTAAATAAAAAGTCAGATCCATGTCAGTGAAAGTAGCACATAATAACAAAATTGTTGTTCTGACAAGTTAAACTATTATACTTGCCGTAAGTTAATTCATGTCTATAATTAAATAACTTATTAGTTATTATCTTTACTATAAAGTTTTTTAATTGTTATATAGTTAAAATGATGATTTGTTTAAAACAAATCACAAATTAGCTATTTGTATACTACACACGCCTGCCTACGAGTTTCAAAATTATACAAGTGATTACGATCACGCTTTCTAAAGTAGTTGTGGTTTTAGTAAGTTCTCTGGCAATTTAAGTTATTTTAGCATTAACTTAAAAATAATTCAGTTTATTTTATTCTTCTTCTTATCTTGTTTCTATGTGTATAAATGTTATTTGTTAACTCCGAAAATAGCTTGTGCAAGTTGGAAAAGATTGAAGGATCAAGATTTTCGAGTCTTGTATTTTATTACTTAATTCGTTTATTAGTAACATTAAGTATGTATGTTTGTATATGCATACAAAATGCGATGTGCATAAATGAATCATCAGTCGATTCAAGTTCAAATTCCATATCATTCACAAAAAACCTAAATGGACCGACGTAGTCTAAGACCATGTTCGGTTTTGCTTTGCGAACAGTAAATTTGTTCATAACGTAATACATTTCGGGTTTACTTTGACTGTTTTGGGTATTATTTGTGTTATAAAAGTATTGTAAAACAAATGAAGTGATTTATACGTAGGAAGGTTTACGTTACAAGAACCAGAACCGATCGAGTTGCTCCAATGACATTATGGTGGTGCTATATATCAAATTTCACGCTTCCTAGATGAGCGCGATAACAACGTTTCCTGCTCTTGTATACGCTGGATTACCTCTCGTTGCCTGATGATGGTAATCTTTAGCCTCAAAACTGTTGTTCCGGCTCATAAATCCAATTACTTTAATTTTTTTTGGTTTTTGATGTTTCATTTTCGTTGTAGTTTTAATTTGAATTAATTTACTTCGTCCCTCTTCATCTCTTACTTCTCTGGTCATCGTGAGGGATTCCATACAACAACTCACGGGACCCAAGCCGACGTCACCAGCTCGTGATGCATCCTGCTAATCAACAAGCGAGGATCTGGCTTCTTACCAATCCGCATTAGGCCAGCTTAGTGGGAGACTGTTCAAATCCCCTTACTATTGGGGGAGGTCTATGTCCCGCAGTGAACGTTTATCAGCTGATGATAATGATGTGTGGAGGAGTTGAGATAATGAGGTTTATAAGAACTCGCCTTGTTAGCATCGAACTTCATACTTTTATTTAGCGCTTTTATAATGTCCCCGGTGTCAATACATGAGAGATCCTGACCTTCATTGTCATTTAATACGATATATAATTTAGATCAAGTAGGGCCATTGTTGCTAAGAATAGAAATTCTAGAAGATGATTTCAATACAATCTGTATACAATCAATATTATATTATAGTTTATTTCTAGTATTTTTTAATACTTTTCCCCAGATGCTGTAAATCAGGGTTCATGTTTTCCGTATCTTCTAACTACTTGACATTGTTTAATTGTATGTTTGTTCTATTACTATAGCTATGTACATTATACTTTTCCTGCTTGTTTAGGCTGGGAACGTATACTTAATTTAGAATATAAATACCCTACTTCTTTGCTATTTATTTTGATTACAGACCGTATTAGCTATTTTGGAACAATATTTTAAAAATCCATTCCTAGTTAACGTATTGCTAATTAACTGACTAATGTTACTAGTTATATTTTCATTTATTCCCATTTCTAACTCATATCTTCCTTTGCTTTAAATAGGACATTATTTTACAGTATGTATATATATATATTACTCTTTCATTCTTTTCGGGTTTTCAGGGCCACACTGGGCTACTGGGAAATATCTCGATGACAATACAACTCACTCCTTTTTTATTTTCTTCTGGTTTTTTAGTTCTTTGCGTGTTTTGGATCGAGGCCTCTTTGCTTATTTGTCTTTCTCTTTGCATTGCTTTTACCTAATCTCTTCCTATTTTATTCGTCATATCATACACTCTTTTATTATGTTCCGTGCATCGCCTCTCAGACTAAATTCGCTGCATTTCTATATTTTATAACAAGTTTTTTTTTTTGAATTTGCACTTTTCTTTTATTGCTAATCATTATTTTTTACATACTTTAATTTCCATTGTGGTACGTCTTACATTTTACTTCTCTTTACCTTCTTTACATTTTCTCATAATAAATTTTTCATTGACTAATTGTTATTTATAACTTTTAACTTCTTTTCTGCATACATTCATTTACAAATCTATTTCCCTATAATATTACATTAAGGTAAGACACAATAAATATATATTGGTTCCGTCGAAGGTCACAACTTTTAGGTTCTTGAACTTTTCTCAAATGTTAACGAGTTGGAAAGAAAATTATTACGAATGCGGTAGACCTTAACGTTCCGAGGTATCGTAACAAACGGTTTGAATACGCCGATGGTAAGTTTACCTGCAGAAATTTTCGCGCCCACGCGCATAATTTTGTGGTGAAGTAATATTGTGTAAAGCTAATATAGCCAGGTACGAATCGGATTTTACATAATAATCATTTTTTTAATTATACGATGACAGAATTAAATAATATAAGTGTTGAGATTCACATATAAATATCTCAGCTTATAAGGAAGCTATTGCTGTCGCGAAGCCCTATAAAGCAATAGCTTTTATTGTACAGTTGCTATAAATAATTATTTTATAGTCAAGCCAACGTCGTCGTGAATCCTGTTAAACAATAAACGAAGGTCGAGCTCCCCACCAACCCGCATTGGGCCAGCGTGGTTGGAGAAGACCCAAATTCCCTGTTATCGGGGGAGGTTTATGTCCATCAGTGGACATCTAACGGCTAATGATACATGATATAAAATTTGTTTCTTCAAAATCGTATTATCGTTTATACAGTAATGATCCATCCGATCAGAGAAGTGTGGGTTGTAACAATTGTCCAGCCGACATTCGGAGGTCGATTTAATTAAACAAAGTTCCAAGTGAACTTTGTTAAATAAATAATTAGAACTTTGTGCATCTAAGCTGGGCAATGTCATAGGATAGTTTTTGCGCCCGCCCACGCGACTGGCACATCAGAAGAATTTGACTTATCCACCAAGGTCGGGCAAGCAACGCCTTTTGTTAGGAACCAAATGTTTTATTGTCGCTTCGACCCTCTTTGGGTGTGCAGTCAACAGCGATTACAATGTTTTTTTTCTTCTCCTTTTTTAGGATCTCTTAATGACTGCGATTTCGTACAGAAAATATCTGTCTACCTGAATGGATTTAGTTCGTTTTTCTTTTTATTGAACACGTTTATTTAAAGTGGCTTTTTGTTTCGCAAATTCCTTTAATTATTGCTCTTTTGTTGCAGTGTATGAATCTTAACGTCGTTACACTATTACAGAGTTAAGTGCTTTAAAAATTCTTAAATATATTTTGATTTCAAATAGGTATTATTACTGTCTTATAACTGCCTTGTACTTTAGTGTTAATAAATAATAGTAAGGATTTCAGGTAATATGGTTTTAAAGAACTTTTCTTTTCCTCTGTTCATTTACTATTTTATAAATTAGTAAACAAATATTGCATCTGTTTTAAAATAAACAGAACTAAATTAGATCTATACGATACTGAACATAATGTTTAAATAAATTGAGTTTTGTTTTTTCTGATTAAATAAAATATGCATCGTCGTCTTATTCTCTTTTATCTTATTACAATCTTGACACACTGATCGGGGTAAAGATTTCATTAAACACTTCTTCCTTACTTCTATTATTTCGTACCTTCGTACATAGGGTATAATATATTCTGTAATGCTGTTCAGACCTGCTGGGTTCTCCGTAATGTGTATATAAATAAATGTTGTAACGGACGAAAAGGATTCTGCGAAAAAAGTTGATTAGTAAAGTATCTTTTATTTACAAAGGTTAGGTTCTTCAACGGTAAATAGCTGCGAATACAAAAGGTTGAAAATCTCTCGACCTTCCTTTCAGCGGTTCACTAGGGATACATTCATTCTTCAAAGCACAGGTGTTATAAAGAAAACATTTACTTTATGCGAAAAATAATGGAAAATAGATTGTTTTTAATATAGTTAAATGTGGAGTCTTATTTAACAGCTTTCTTTGTGCAAAGGCTAACCGCTTGCAAAACTGAGAAGCCGCTCATCTTCAAAGCATTAAGTGGAGTTCTGTTGGTGGTATAATTTTTTTAAACTACAATATCTATACTTTAAACCTACCACCGTCACAACAACATTGTTGTATATCGGCTGCCAACATCAGAGTATTCTGGGTTGTAGTTGTCAATTAATGTCGTATGAAATTTGGTTCAAACATTGGCCTATTGTAGTTAAAAAACGAAACAATTTTTTACTGCCTTATAAGACACGTGCAAGGTTAAACAAGCCTTTTTGGAGCCATAAAAATATTATTAAGTTATGAGAAATATTTTTCCAATGATACAATCATAATTTAAAAATGCGACAGTTGCAAAATAAAATCAGATGTGCGAATGCTAATAGCGATTTTGCAAAGTAGGCGACCGTGAGAATTAGAACTGCTGGTGTTTTGTTTCCCTTCTATGTATATGATAGATATACTGTGCTGAACAGTGATAAACTGTATTTTTATTCGTTCGTAATACTCACACACTTAACTATCACCATTTTGATATAAAAGTAGAATAAGAAATAGACTTATCTGTAAATACAATAAGTATGTAATGCAGTAACTCATAGGTATCTTTATTAATTTCAAAAGTTATCAAGAAATTATTATTAGTATATAAATAATACTGTAAATAAGAACCGTTGCAAATAATAAACATATTACATAAAAAAAAATAATAAATAGAGATAATAATATTAGAATAATTATATACACAACGGGTACATATACAAAAGTAAGAAATAGTAAAGGTAACAAACTAAATAAAGAAAAAGAGGTAGTAATTGATAGTGAAAGTGTCTTAAAGTTTAATGAAAAATCGTAAACTGGAAGAAAGCATTTTATCTGCAATTTTGTAAATTATCTGACGTAAAGGAAATTTTAAAATAATTTAAATAAATATAGTTCCTGTGTTGGTAACCTAGTTTGGACTTTTCCTTTTTATTTTTTGTTAATATTTATAGCGTTCAAATAACAACACTAATGTTACTTTGCGATCATAATACATTATTCTATGCATAAGTATAGCTTTGAATTAGTTATGAACTCAATTAACAATATAATAACTCATCTTATTTACTAATTTCTATATTGTAACACCGATTTCTCTCTATACAATGCATTATCTTTTTGATTTATTCCCAGACACTGTTCTCTTCTTCCTTCTTTCTTTGAAGCTGTTAATGATAAGAGATGAAGAAGAAAACTGTTCAGTATTATTGTACTTCTCAACATAAGTACTAAATTATTTTATATGTACTTACAAACTATGTAAATCGTTGGCTGCGTTCGGACATCAGATCCACAATACCATAAATCAATGCGCAAGATCAGCATTCAACTGCACATATTGTTTATGCATTTATACGTATTATAAAACTAGGTTTTTACATTGTACACATTATTAAATTATTAAATACAAATTGCTTTGTAACAAAACGTATACAATATAGCCATCTTATAAATAATCGATTATTGCTAACGACTTGTTATAAGACAATCTTATTATATTACGAGTATATCCTTTTAAAAATCAATATTGTTTAACTGTACCATAATCTTTTAACTTTTCCTTACATATGAAGAATTTACCTCATATGACCTTTATGGCCTTCCATTGCTGGTAAGTCTCTCTTGCTGGAGATCGTCTAGGTCCCACCGCTGCTCCTATTGCAGCCGATAAACAGTATTAAGTAAACATTACCGTGTTCCGGTTTGAAGGAAGTTGTAGCTATGAAATTATTAGGGTAAGGTTACTTAACAACATATTTTACAATTCTACGACCTCAATGTGGTGTAGTGTAAACTATCTTAATTAAGGTTGGGCTCATCAACAGGATTTTTTTAATCGACTAGGCGATGAGACGAGAAAGGTGTTCACCTGATGGTAATTACCCTTGCCTATAGCAATGTGACGCTGGTTTAGATAGTACACACAGCACGACGTTGCTCTCGTAGTCTTGAGACAAGACGCTAAGTCTCCTTACCAAAGTAATTTCACTAGTATACAGTACCTTTCAAACTGAAACACAGTACTATTTGTTGGCTACAATAGGATCTGCGGTGGTACCTACATAGACGGTCTCCGGCAATAGGGACCTGTTACTTTAAGGGTTCATTTTACTATACGGTATTTCTCGCTTTTCTTCAATTCACTGAAAAGGTTAGTTTATAAAATTTGGGAAACTGAGTATTTTATGTTTGAGGTTACATAATTGTTTGTAAGATTTTTGTACAGATTTCTTCGGTCATAGTGTTTATATCCATTTTAAGATAACGGCATGATTCAATGATCGCGGTATCAATCGATACATCGACATTGAGGAGCAGTGTGACCGTTTAAAAGTTATTACGATATCGTTATTCGCCGCATGGCCGTGATGTGCGCCTGCGACTGCTCGCTCGCTCCGATGGAACCCGTTTAGGAATTCTTTCCTCGTCAGTACAGCACGCATCTAATAAACACTGACTTCACACGACGCTCGACCTTGCCGATATGGAGCGACGTAATGGTTCGTAATTGTAGAATGAATGCTGGAATGCCACAATCAATCGTATTCAGCCGCCTGTATAGTTCCGCGCTACGCGGATTCTCCGAATTTTTTTATAGCCGACTTCTTTTAAAGCGACTATTACGGTTAAATAAATTGTCCAGCTTTTACCATAAAAATCTATCATGCGATATACATATATATATCCGTGTGGTAAAAACAAACATATCTTCTGTGTGTAGTGATATGCTAACAGTATAACTCAGAAGTATGTTTGATCGTAATCTATTTATGCGTATAATATTTAACCTATTACTATTATACTAGATATTTTTAATACACAAAATTAATTAATTATTAAATGTTTATTTTTACTGCTTTGTCATATAATCATATACGTAAGTTATAACAGAATAGTTCTGTTCTGGCTGTCAAGATATGAGAGACGGAGTATTCTATGGGAGTACGCTTCACCATCATCGGGGATTATTGTTACGGGAAATCACGTAAAATTAAACAAAAATGTATACAAAAAAAAGTTCATCATATAAGGTATCTAAGCGCTGTATATATCTTAATTTTTGTTTATTAGTTAAAGCCCAATGTGGTGTTAGAATAGTATACAGTACATCATCGTTTTCATAACATATTAATACTTTTTATTATACAATTTTCACATTACCCTAAAGGTTAAAAGTTTTAATGACTATATTGTATAACTACTTGCAATACATCAATGTTGCAAACAAATCACTAAAGCATTTAATGTCTACAATATATTGTTAACCTTTATGATGATTATAAACTTCTTGGATATTCGTTTTTGTATTCAAAATAATCTTATCATTGCACTGTTTTGATTTTGTCTATTAATTGTTAATATATAACGAGACTATACTCATATTATGTACTAGCATTTGTGGTTTAATGAATTTAAGAACCCACAGGTTTTCGAAGTAAACATCCTTAAGGAGCTTTATGATACGATGAAACAAAAAGTGAATGTAAAAAGGGACAGACCATATTCATAAACCAGATTTAGTTTGCGAGAGAATGAGACAGAATATATTTTAATTTTTTATTTGGTATTCCAACAATTACAACATCAAAAAAATATGTACTAACAAGTATTACAAAATAACACTGTTATCTAGATGCGTAACCGATTATAAGTTATTATAAATATAGTGTTTTATATAATCTTCTTCTCTTTGATTTTTTGTTTAATGAGTACATACAAATTTACAATCAATGGATTTACAAGTGTATTAAATTTGAATAGTAAATGTATCTTTTGATGCAAAAGTTATATTTGTCGTTTCTATATTACACTGTGAAGTGGAAGGTCGTTTTGAATTGTCGTTCAATAATAGTGAAGTAAGCAATGTGTCTAATGATAGTAGAGAGAACCCTTGACATTTTAGAGGAGCAACATCTCGACCTCGTCGCGTACGTATCTAAACAGATTTATTTGCTGTGTACGAGCAGCCATCGGCGCGTTCACTGTTTGCAATTAACACTGCATCATGGGTGATTGGTAATGAACGGCTATTGTTAAGGGTCCTCTCAATAAATGCGCTCCATGATACAGTAGGTTTATGCGAAGCGGTCGACCTTGGGCGCGACTGACATTCCATGCCCTTTCTTCCACCTTGCCTATGTCTTCTTGAACGGTGATTGCATACGTGAATCTTTATTAATATGCCACGCTTCCCCTGCCCAAGGTCGGCTCTATGTGCAACAATTATTAATACCGTTACTGAATTGGAACGTGGTCCTTATTGTGACCGGGTTAGAATTGTTTTTCGGATGTTTAAACGGTGTGATCATATTGGTTAGGGTACGTGACCAGGTTCGCAGCAGATCAGCGACATCTCTCGGCCGAAATGGTTGCAGTCGTGTGCAGAGCGCTTTTGAGATCGCCGATATGGGAACATTCACATCACGATTGATAGAGATTATTCCGCATTGAGGTCCTTCTTTTTTTTTTCCTAATTTAGTATTTTTTCTTGTGTCGGCAACTTTGTTCGCTTTAAGCTCTTTAAACGTAAACTTTTTTAAGAAAATGTGCGCGTATAATGTGCTTAAAATTTATAAGTTGTGAAATGATGAAAAGTTATAAACACTAGATAATCTAGTATAAAATTACTATATAGTAATAAATTGTTATTAACCTAGAATTGATAAATCATTTTCAACAATTCGTATGTACTAATATTACCTACTTTGTAGTTCATAACCATAAAGCCTATCTAGAAACAATAAACATTTGCAATGCTTTCAGATGATCATGCGAGTGTTTATATATTTTTTCCAATTACATTAAAAAAGGCTGTACTAATCGTAATATTCAAGGAAATGTTTATATCTTTGTTTATTTAAAAAAAAAGATTGTATATGGGTCGTTGTTGTCTAATTGGAATTGGATAATCATGTTCGTTATTAAGTGGATCTTTTGTAGTCGGAATTGCTCGATGCAAAGGTTACCTTGACCATGTTACGTTTGCCCTGCAGGTGAAGGCTTGTGACTCATATCCGATTATTGTAATTTTGTTGTTATGATTGCACTTGAGGAAATTTTTATTACTTAATAAAGTTAATTCTATTTTGATTTGATTTTAATTTTTGATAAACATGTATGTCTACGTCTCTATAAACTTACTAAGGGAGGAACCAATCGCACCTTTAGTTGTATCAAGACCGACAGAGACAGTGATAGATATTTTTAGTTACAATCAGATGATTGGACTAAAAAGTATCTTGAATGAAATGTTAATTTCAATATAAGATATATTCTGTCTATTAGACAACACAAAACATATAATTATACTCATATATTATATGTTATATAGTCTGATTCGGAGATTCATATACTCTGATTCGGAGTTTTATTATTTCTTAAATTTTTACCATCGCATAATAAAAATGTATATTGATCATGGTATCATTTTGCAATCACAAAAAACTAATTTCGTACATAAATGCATAAAGAGTAATTATGTTACAATCGTTCTTTTGTACCAGAAACAATGACATCATTACTTAAATTCAAAGTAGGTAAAATTTTACATTTAAAACGGATGCCCCAATTTATTTGTCTCGATACGAAACAAAGAGGAAGTTGTACAAGTTGTTTACTGTTATGTTATAGTGATGAGGAAAACATAGATGTAGTTATTTAATTAGAATGAAATAATTAAAATAAACAAATAATAATTATAATAAAATATCAGCTTTAATGATATTTTGAATTTGAAATCGCCTGTGTAATATACGCTTTTATAGGATACATATTAAATCCGGCAGAGGTACACTACTGTATACTTATGTATGATGTTCATACAGGTATTAATAGAAGCCGGCATCTCTTGGAAATTAAAATATTAAATAGAAATTAATTGTTTATAACTTGGATATATTGTGAACATCTGTTCATAGGCTTTGGGTGCTAGATTCATAATTTATAGCACAATAGTTTTGGTCTATGTGATGACCATCCGTGGCCGGACTAGTATGTGAAATGGAGCAAGCAATGGCAACACTACTTCATTATAACTAACTAGGAATTCGTCGTGTGTTTCACTACACATGATAACCACAACCCTCAGTCACGAGAAAGTACAGCTTAGAAGTCTCGGTCTTAGGATGGGACGGAAAGTGACTGAAAGTGTTACCGAATTTACGGGCATTGAGATTGAGGGTCTTCACTGTCTCTTAAATAAGCCAGGATTGGATGATAAGTACAAAGTGGTCTCGCCTTTTATCGTAGAATACTGTTTTTTTTACAGACGTGCAAGTTAATGCTTGACCACGATCCCACCTGATGTTAAGTGAATATGTGGTTTATGTTGGTAAAGCGCATGAACCTAGCATGGATAGTAGGGGAAGGTAACAGCTCGCCGGGGTGGAAGCACCGATGTATTCCGGAGATCCCGGGGCCTTCAGCAATGCATCGAGGATGACCATCGAAGGGGTTTAAGTGAATATAAATTTTATATAACCCTGACTTCCTCTAGAAACAAGGTATCTTTTGAAAATTTCACTCGTGACAAAGAAAAAGTTTGATCATCGAAACTGTTTTGTGTTGATTAAGTGAGAGGAGCATGTATAGCTAAGTATTAATAGGATTATTAATGAACCTTTTTTGAAACAAAAGTACTGGGTTTGCTGTTCTTGGTTTACATAACAGAATAGTATATACGAATAAATATATAATCGACTATAATAATTGTATATGAGGTACTAACCACTGAAGGATTCTGAATCAATGATGTTATATATGTTGAATTCAGTAAGGTTATCTACACGGTTTATTGACGCCCACGACTGGGCCTAGGTATGTCTTTTTTAATTTATAAAACACGATCACGCGCTATTGAGTGCAATGGTTCCATAAAATGTTAAGACTAACATTTGAATGTAACGACAGTGCCTAAATTAAACACAAAGGATGACCTTGCGATGCGCTAACTATTCGTTAACATTAGGCGCACTAAGCAGTGTGCATACGTAATATTTGCGACCTTTTATATGTCCTTCCGCACTTCTGCTGGCAACACTTCATTTAAACAATTTTATATGTTAATCAAGTAAAATTCATTTATAGTTAAGTTTATAGCTCATTTTGTAGAAGGACACTAAAAGGGGTTTTCGGGTTCCGAGGGCTTTGAGGGTGGTGACTCATTACGTGAGCCCGGGGCAGACGACAAGTACGAAGTGGTCCCGTATTTTGTCGTAGCATACTGTGGGTGCTATGGAGGGCAACGGCTCTCCCAGAGATGTGCTTAGCAGCAGTGCAGGGAGACACTGGTGAGTACCGTAGGAGATACCGGGGCCTTCCACAATGCACTGAGGATGACCACCGAGGGAGTCTTAGTGGATATAAATCCATCAAAACTCTGACTTTCTCTCAGATGTAGGCCATCTTCCCGAAGATTCTCCCGCGACAAAAAAAAGGTTTATAGTTAATAAAAAAAGCTCTAGACTATTTACCGAAACACATGAATTGCAAAATTTATGTCTAGATTTATTAATTTTTAGTATGCTGCTTCTCTTACTAAAATAACCGTCAAATAGGTATTTAAGCTAGAGTCAAATAGACGAAATAGCCGCCCTTTCTAAATATAGATAGAACAAGAATATTGACGTTATCAAAATGTTTTTCTTTTACTTATAGTTCTTCTATTCTTTTTTACTTGTAGTAATTTACAATTTGTATCCACTGGTTATTTGTATTACATTTATTTTGTATACATCGTATACAATGTATTAATCTACTTATTCACAAATTTTTCCTGCAGATGTTACTAGCTATAAATGTACAATATTTTAGGAATCTATTTCTAATGGCTTTACTGCTTATTATCTTACTAATATTATGACTGTTTTCTAGTTCTCCTATTTCTATTTCTGAATAATTTCTTTTCAATTCGCGAGATAAATTTTACTTCTGTACGGACATTCTTTGAAATTTAGGCTTAAAATCTGCATTAAGTATTTTTTCTACTTCATTCATCAGTTGATATAACCTTGCCCTGTCGCTGACAGATCCGGGGCATCCCATTCATAACGGCTGATGGCTTTCGCGGTAGGTTTAGTGGGTAGGGGCACACCCAGGGCATCGGCGGATTCCCCCGCGTAAAAAAAAATTGATGTAACCTCGACTGCTTGGCATAGGGCTAAACCAAGATTGTTTCCCACCACGTTGGCCTATCCCTACCTACCCTATAGTTAATTGTATATTAATTGTTACTAACACTATTGTTAAGATTAAATTACTAACCCATTATGGACCAAACAGTTGTCCGAAATAAAATTATTTTATTTATTTATTTATACGGGTTAGTAGAGCCAGAGCCTCGTTTGTTGATTAGCAGGATGCACCACGAGCAGGTCAAGTAGGCTTGGGACCTGAGTTGTTATGTGGTTCTCTTTACACCCCTGTATGTATTTCTTACTGACATCTAATAAAAGAAATATGTCTCGATGTGTGTTTTAGGTTTAGACAATTATGATGCTTAACTTAATGCGTGTCTCCAAGAACAAATGTTGAAGCTTATGTCCTTACATTGTATTTAATAGACGAACCATTTATTTAATGTGCTGATCGGCTCATATCAAATGCTTGGCTTGACGCTGATGCTTCGTCCACGCCGTCGCACTGAATCTAATTATTCGAATCAAGGCCTCGTCTTTGTCTCACCGATACGACTACGGCCCCGTTATGGTAACGATACGACTAGAATGTAGACTATTGAGCGACAGGCGGAAAAGCAAACTGGCCCTTAAAATCATATTGATGTTTTGTTCTAAATCAAAATTCTTCCTATCTTTAAGAAGAGAGTTAAAGACTATTATCTTCACCTCTAGTTGCATATTTTATCTTTACGACTATGTATACT